>NC_061170.1:37352075-37389575 GCF_022113875.1 Hydra vulgaris | reverse complement strand
ACCATGGTCAACAAACCCTTGAAAGTCACAATTACTTGAGGATCAGATAGAAGAGAGAATTTTGTCAGTTCTTCAACTTCTTTCATCAACCTTGAAGCTTCTCTCTGGATTGAGAACTTGTTCTCCCTCTCAATTGCAATTCGAATTGGCCGACATGAAGAAGCAGAGTTTGGGTGAGGGTTTTTGTAGACAATGGTGTTATCATCTTCAACTTCTGCTTGTAATGGTACCATCTGGCTGACAAGATATGTTGATCCATCTGGGACTTCACAATCTACTTTTTGCATAAAAGTGGGAAAAGATCCAACTCCATCAAAGCCAAATTTGAAGTAAAACCTGAGCCTGATAGGTGTCTGCTTTTTTTGAGCTAATGCTTGAAGCATTGTAATTTGTTCAGCATCTTCTAGAAAGATCCTTTTGGCTGTGTGCTCAAGCAGATTTTGAAGAGGTACCTGTCCACTGGTTGATGAAAGATCACATCCAACTGGTCTACAATCAAACTTGGCAGCGAAGACTTAAAAAAATATTCAAAATTATTTTCTACAGAAATAAGCCTAGTGATTTTCTTTAAATTGGTTAAAACTTGAACTGTTAGTCTAATTTTTTAAACATTTGGAAACATTTACTCTGTGTAGTGTCCTATATTTATGTATGCATACAGAACAAAATAGTTGAGAAAACTCTTCCATTAATGCATAAACATGTGATGTGTAAAATGGTCTTTATTTAAGGCTTTGTTTAACTGAATTAAACAATAGTTAACTTTCATCACAATTACCTTGTTGTAGTTTGGCCATATGTTGCCTTGCCACTCCGTACTGAGCTTCTTCATTTCAACATACATGTCTTTTGAAACATGCTTTGTGAGTACAAAGGAAAGAGCAACAAAGGCAGGCATTTTAGGAACACTCTCCTTCTTGCCCTCAGTTATGGCATTGAGGGCTTTTTGAGCAGTTGTTCCATTTTGACTGTTAGCTCTGCGAATGAGCTTCCCAAGAGTTGACTTTTGTTGAGATGCAGCAAGCATGATTGCTCGATCATCATAGGTGTTTCTGATCTCTGCGCTTACTACCAATTTTGACCGCGTTGACTTCTCCTCAAATGGGATTGGAGGACGACCACGTTTTTTGAGGGAGTTGAACTCAAGGGAGCTATAAAAACATTAGCTCTTTATATTCAAGTAGTCTAATATGAAGTAAACAGACAAATTTCTATTAAATAAACATTATGATATATACTAAGTTTCTGTAGAAATTGAATTAGTCTTAACTTTTGTGCATTAAGTTACTGACAAAAAACTGCTATTTCTTTGACAACCCTTTAAATATACCTAGATGCTGCAGTCTTTGATGGTGTCCTCAGAAGTGTTTCTGGAATGTTGAAGAGCTTTTTCAAAAAGGTTGCTTCATTTTCAACAAATCTTCTGTAGTTTCTGTGGTGTTTTATTCTATATAGCCTGGTAACACCAGCTAAAAATGAGTTCACATCACTTTCAATCTCTGCTTAAACCTCAGAATCCAGATCTCCTTCTATAAAGTTGAGCTGCTTCAAGATGAATCTCTTCACAATTTCTGTTTGATAAGGGATGTCAGCAAATCCATGCTCTTTGGTTGAATTATTCTTCATCTCATGACACAAGTCAAGATATGTAATTTTCTAAAACAAAAATTGTAATAAGATTAAGAAACATCAATATAAAACATTGAAAGAAGCCTCATTAGTGTCACAGGGATTTAGTTTCTCTTAGGAGAAAAAAATCATATCTTACCATTGTTCAGGAATTTTATGGCCTTTTTCTTCAAGTTTAATGACACCAGCATGAAAGGTCTTTCAAAGACATAAATTTTGAGGTATCAATCATAAAAATCCATTAAAAAATGGCCGAGTTACAGAATTTTCAAAAATTTGGCGCACGATAAACAATTTCGAATTTTTACGCTCGCCGACAATTACGATCGCACGCGCACACATGCTTGCGCGAACTTTAAAAGTCAATAAAATAAGCTCCCGCAACTCCCCGCAACAATTTCATGTGTCCATTTTAAAGGTCTTTATTTCCTCTTTTCACCTGATTTGGTCCCAATTTGTTGGGACTTGTTGGGAAAAAGTTGCAGCACTGTTTTTGACATGTAGTACACTTTTTTTCTGATGTTTGAAAAAATCATTACTATACATAGCAATATAGTTTTTAAATTTTTTTTTTTACTTTTCTAATATTTTTTTATATGTATTACTAAAATTATTAAACAAAAATTTGAAAATTTTCACCCATTATTTTCTAAGACCCACTTTAAAAATAGTCATTTTTCAGTAAATTTTTCACTACTTTTTTCCTCCTGTTGTTCTACTCATAGCCAACCTATTTTTACTTCAATTTCTCTTAAACCTCATATTATGGCTCTCCAACTATCCTATTTTTTGATGAATACCATAAATTTAAAAAATCTTTTCATGACACTTTTGGGATTTTCTGCAGATTTTGACCCCAAAAATGACCACTGTGAATCGCCTAAGTTCGGTCACTTAAGCTTTGAAGATTTATTTACCACGCATAAATTATAAATTTTCAAATTTTTTTTTCTGAAACATACAGAAATTTATATTAATAATCGATATTGTAAAAATAAAAAAATGAAAAATAAAAACTTGTACTTAATATTTAATTTCAAATAAGAACACCTACTTTGATCGAACTTTCAATAACATCTCATAAGCTTGGTCGCTATATAAATCCTAATAACGCATCACGATGCGAATAATAAAAAATAATTTTTAAATGTTGTTTTATTGTTTAATGATGATATAATATCAGGTAATACCATTAACCAAGGAGAGCATTGTTCCGGACTCTAAAAAAAAGTTTTTTGGGTTGCCAAAGAAAACAACATGGAGCAGATAAAAAAAGGCCTTTATAAATAGTATTATTTTTTATTTTTATTATAATTAGTCAACTATTTTATTACTTTGGGTTTTATCCCTTTTTTTTTTGTTCTTCAAGTGCCATAAGAAGTCCTTATAGTTTTATCACAAAAAAGTCCATAAGCATTTCTTGGGGGCATCTACGTGCTACGTTTGCTACGCCGCTGGTTAATAAAACTTTTTATTAACCAGCGGCGTAGCAAACGTAGATATTTTCCAATAAAGTTAAAAAAGAAATTTTTTTTTTACAAAAAAATACTAGTTTATTGGTAATTCTTGCACATATCGTTCACTAAATTAGAACGGCAAAATCCATCCAAGATCCGATTATCACAGGATTTGCAATGCAACCTTAATTATTGTTGAGCTGCAGTTTCATCTCCAAAAAAAATGTAACTAGCTTGACATTTTTTTGAATTCAAAGAACCATTAGATTTGATATATTTCATTTATCAGTGTTGATATATAAAAGTCGCTTTGGATTCTGACATAATTGGAGTTTCGATAACTCCCACTAGTTGTCGTTTCCGCTTTTTAATAGTAGGTTTGTTAAACAAACCAGCTTCCTTTGCCAAACGTTTTTGAGTTTAAATTGAATTAGCACCCTGTTTTTTTTTTGACGCAAAACTTTTCTAGTATGTATTTCGTTCTTCTAATTTTGTGCCATTGTTTGCTTATTTGTAAGTTCTATCAAAGCTTCTATAGAAGTCATAATGTAACTTTTCATGAGACGCATGTTATTATTAGAAACATTTAGTTTTGACTCTGATACGGAAGCTTTGGGCAGGCCAACATGTAAAGCATTTAAAATTGATGTATTTAAATACTCACAAGCAGTTGTGCAGCATGTTAAAAGAGGTAATTGTTTTAATGAGCTCGAAGAAGTTTGTGTGCTTGAACTTCTATGTTTTTGTATACTTGAAGGAATTTCTGGAATTGTGGTGACTGGTATAGACAGTGTTGAGTACTTTGCGCAAAAATAGATTCAATAGCTAACTTTTCATTAGTCATTTTTTACCGACACAAAGGAAAAATACCTGTTGCTTTGAAGCCCGAACGCACACTGTCGCTCAAGAAGCATTGGTCAATAAGCTGTTTGAGCAACTCAGAATATCTAGGTTTTGTGAGATCTTTAAAACTGTTTTGAATGAAATGTTTGTTTAGGATTCCGTGCCATTTACTTTTTATCGTCCTAAATACTTCTACATCAAGATACTACAAGTGGCTGTAGCATGTGAGATATATGAGCCGGTAGCTTAAAATTAGTAATGTTCTCCTCTTTTGCTAAGTGAATTAGCTCAAGCGTTACATGTGAGGCATTACATGTAAAATCATCACTAGAAAAAGGACATTGGATCTTTCAAGCTTGCGACAATGTGGAACAAATGTCTTGTCAAACCATCCAGCAAAAGCAGGTCCTTCCATCCAGTCAGATTGTGTGACACCGTCTTGAGTAAGAAGCCATTTGGTCATCACTCTAAAATTTCCAACAATTAAACAGCAGTTTTTAAAATGCAGAGTTTTCCGGATTATTGGGACATCTGTTTTAAATCTTCCTTAAAATACATACCCAAATTCATCATAATACCTTTGGCCTCGGAATAAAACATGAACAGGCAAGAATGTTCCAAATGCCCTCGATGTTTTCGCTTAACATAGTTGGTTCACCATTTTTTTTGGTATGTTTGCCGTTACTTCTGTTGATGAAAGTTGATCTCTTAAAGCCAAATGGTATAGCTGCTTTCCTTTTACTTATACTTTTATCCACAGCCTTCAAACCACGAGCCATCCGAGCTTTCTCAATTAAATCCATAAATGTATTAACTTAACAAAAAACTATTTTAATGCGTTGCAATATATGTTATCGTTTTGTAATTACTTCATATTAAGTGATTTAAAATTGCTAGTATTTTTTGGAATCAAAATTTACCTGCAAATTGACCAGTAAATTTTGTTTTAAAAAAGGGTAATTTTAAAATTAGAAACAAATTTTTTATTCAAATAAAATACCATGGTGAGTATCCATTATAAAAATGTCAAAACTTACTGATAGATTTACAGGTAAAGTTACCTGTAAATTTACGCAATTGCAACACGAGTTTATATTCACTAAGTCACACTTTTAACATACTAACATTTTACAACATTCGTGTTAATTGTTTCGATCGTTGTTTTTCCATGAATGAACGAAGTTAGAGTATTTTAAAATGTCACTATTTTTATTAAAAAAAGTAGTTAATTTTTAAAAATTAATAATTTTTTATTGTAAATATAATTAATTTGGTGATCCTTAATAATGCTAAGATTAAATATGATCATTTATTTTAATAGCTTGCTTATTTTAGATTTTAATATTACGCATTTTTTTAAATTGTTGTTTTGCTAAAGAATTATTTCAGCAGGTTGCATATAAGTATTTTTTTTTTTATAGATTCATATTTACAAACTATATTATTTGAGAAAAAAAAGTTTGCAAAATTTGAGTTTTGCATGCTTTTTTTATATTTTTTCTTGAATGACCGAAGTTACATCGTGACCGAACTTTGGCGTATATATTATCGAGTTTTAAAAAGTTTTAAAAAGGTCTAGTTGCTTAGTAAATAGTGTTCATATTTGAACCTTGATATTCAAATATTTTATAAACTCTGGAAGGGGTGGGGAAAATTCACGCTGTCATTTCTCTCCTCCCCCCTCCCTTCTTTTGATCCATTATTGTCTTTTGCCCTTCCTCATTCTTTTCACTACCCCTCCCCTTGCCTACGACACGGCTATACAATAAGCTAGCACTTAAAGCTGAGTCAGATTTAGGTATTTAAAATATTAGGTTGTAATCGGAAATCGGATTATAATCATTCGCTAAATTCCATCCTAAAATGCATAATTTTACGCCTTTAGCACCTAAATATATTTTTAACTACTTTTAATATACACTCTCCATTATTGTAATTATGATTTATTATTTTCATTATTTAATCATAATCGATCAAATAATTTATTATACAAGGAAAGAATACAAATATAAATATTAAAATAATAATAAAAATATTATAATACTACTTTTGTGAACCCATAATTGTTTTATTGTTACTATATTTAAAAAAATCAATTAGACAAGGTGTATACATAGTTTATCATTGTATCGTAGTTATGCAAGCAAAGAAACAATTTATACTTTTATCTGTGTTTGATTAAAATTCCTAAAAATACTTATTAGTGGTAAGATGAAAGTTAATTTACTTGCAATATATTCTCATATAAATCAAACAAACTTATGAGTATCTTGTTTACAACAAACAACAACAACAACAACAACAACAACAACAACAACAACAACAACAACAACAACAACAACAATAGCAGCAACAACAACAGCAATAACAACAACAACAATAATAACAACAACAGCAACAACAACAGCAACAACAACCACAACAACAGCAGCAACAACAATAAAAACAACAACAAAAATAACAGCAACAAAAACAATATTATTTTAACAATAATAATAGTAATAGTAACAATAATAACAATAATATTATTAATAACAGCAATAATTAAATTATTATTAATAATATTATTGTTATTATTGTTATTATTATTATTATTATTGCTATTATTGCAATTATTATTGTTATTATTGTTATTACTATTATTATTGTTATTATTATTATTGTCATTATTATTACTAGTACTATATTACAAATAATAACATAATACTATATTACACCTGGTGATTGCATTTAGCATGAATCTCATAGTTGTGAAAAATATTTAGTTTTATTTATAAATAGTATATGTAAATACAGCTCTGTTTTAATTCAAATCATTTTAAGTTACTTTAATTTATCAAGCACTCTCACAAAGATATATGCAAGTACTAATACGTATATATATATATATATATATATATATATATATATATATATATATATATATATATATATATATATATATATATGTATATATATATATATATATATATATATATATATATATATATATATATATATATATATATATATATATATATATATATATATATATATATATATATATATATATATGTATATATATATATATATATATATATATATATATATATATATATATATATATATTATATATATATATATATAATAATAATACTTATACATTGATCTGATCTTATTACCTCTTCCAAGGATAAGGCAAAACTATTTGCAAAAAATCTTTCTTCTCCTTTTTCTCTTGAATCTAATGGTCACAATCTTTTATTTATCTCAGAATATTAAAACTTATTTTTATTCGCTAATTTAAATGAATTAAAAACAACAAATTGTATTTTTTTATTCAAATTTGGAATAAAATTGTTAAATTTAATGAATAAAACAAACATTTTGTAAAACAACATTAAATAAAGTAATTATAATTAAAACAAAATAAAAAAACTTTATTTAAGTTAAAAATTAAATTTATATTTTATGCTAAACGTTATTCCTAATAACATAATTTTAAAAAAATGGCAAAATAATGGCTATATTTAAAGTTATTTATACTATTGAAGTTGTAAACAAAACAATTAAATTAAAAGTGAAAAAAAAACTTTTTTTATTAATTATAAATAAAATAAAATTGACAAAACTTTCATATATCTTTTCATAATTTTAGGAAACCATCAACATTTAAAAGAAAAGTCAACAATCTTGGCAGGGTTTTTTGTCAATTTTGTGCTAAATGTTCGCATGTTTGTCCAAATTTGTTTCAAAGTTTTGTGCCAAACCCGAGTTTGACCTAAATCAAATTTAGGTTGGTGATTAAGTTTATATAGAAAACCGGTAAAAGTTTAAAAACATATAAATTTATTTATTTTATTGATAGATTGTTGCCCTCTCAAAAAAACCAAAACCAAAAAATGTATGTACACTCTGCTACACTAATCCCTAATTAATCAGTTGATAAAAAAAAAAAAGAAAAACAAATTAAATAAATTAAATTAAGAAAAGGAAAAAAAAAAAGAATAAAAACAACAATATTCTAGGTCAATAAAGTGTTTTTTTTAATTTAAATTCAATTTTTTTTTTCTCAAAGTTTAATTAGTTTGCTTTATTATTTTAATGGATTACTTGATTTTGTCATCTTTAATATATATACAAATATATATGTATGTATATTTTATACATGCAAATTTTAATTCCTTAGACTAGTTCCGCTAGTTTTCATTGGTTAAAGTTTTTTTAAATCAAATATTTCAAGTTTCAACTAATCTAAGCAATTTTTGATTTTAGATTAGTTGACTGCTACTTAAATATTTTCAATGTGGATTTACTTATCTGGGCAATTAAAATCAAATGAATCTAAAAGTTCTAATAGTTTGTCATCAAAAACATTACCTGCTAAACAAGAAAATGAAAATATTGTAGAAACAGACATTGGAGATCTCATAAAAGGATGTTGTGGCAAGCTTAAGGTAAAGGTTTTAAATGGTCGCAAGTTAGTCAACAAAGAGACACTGCAAACAAGTGATCCTTATTGTGCTGTAGAGATAGGTGGAAAGCAACAAAAAACAAAACATCTTAATAATACTTTAAATCCAGACTGGAATGAGGTTTTTATATTTGATGTTCCATTTGGTCATAATACACTATTGATATCAGTATGGGATAAAAACAAGCTAAAGAAAGATGTTTTTATGGGGCATGGTTTTGTTTCTATTGATGATTGTATAAAAAATCAAGAAACACAAAAGGTTAGTATGAATGAAATTTATAGTTCTTTCTTTAATAATATATAAAATGTATTAATAAAAATGAGTACTAATGCCAGTTGTGAACAGGCATGCGAATGCACTCCAATCTTGACCAAAAAACTGACAAAGGAAAAAAATTATAAACAGGTTAAATTATATAACAAAGAAAGAAATCTTAAGGAAAGAGAATTTAAAAAAAAAAAAAAAGCCTATAGCTCTAAAAAATACATAAATAATTTAATATAAATCTGAAAACTAAAACTTTAATGGAAAATTAATTTTCATTATGTTTTGCAATTACGTTAAAGGGACCACCAAGTCCAGAGACATGTTGTGTTCATATTAAAGAAAAGGTTAAAACAAAATGTCTGAGCAAATTTTTATTGATTAAAACTAATTAATAAATGTATACCAAGAAAAAAATTTTTTGTTATTTTAGTCGAAGCTTGTCTTCTCCATTTTCTGCGGTATTTGGAGTCTTTAAAATAAACGTGATTTTCCAGGCGCATTATATAGACTTGATAATTTATTCAAGTGAGTTTAATTCATAGAAGTTTTAGTACATGGCGATATTGGAAACATTCTAGAAGTTCTTTAAAAAATTTTCTATTAAATTTTACTAAAATAGCTAACTATGGTTAGTTATTTTATTTTCTAAAATCTTCACATTAAAAAATATTTTACGTTTTTTTATAGCTATCAGAGTCGTGGCTACATGGGCCATGGCAATGGGACCCCTATGGCGCCAAATCGGGTTATATAATATCTCCAATGATTCACGAGTGTGTTCTTTCCATTTTAATGCAAGTTGTTTTGACAAATCAAATGAACAATTAATTAAACCAAGCACTAGGAAGAGATATAGAAAATAAAAATATATTAATAAAATATATAATTTATAATTAACTTTCAAAATATTGACAATTTAAAAAATATATTTTATAAAACATTTATTTTTGTAAACAAATGATAATAGTTTAAAAGATTTTCGGCTTTGCAGATGTGGCTCCAAGAATGAGCCATAATATTAAAGTAAAAGTTCATTTGATAATATATTCTTAAAACAATTTATTTATAAACAAATTGTGAATAATACAATTGCTAAAACATTTCAACAAAATACACTAGAACTTTATTTTACTTAGTCAGGGTATTTTTTGAATCAATGGAATTAGTTTGTTTGTAAATTTGGCGGGTTTTTAGTGTTTGCAAATATTCTTTTTATTCTTTCGCAAGATGTTTTAAGAACATTCAATTTAGTTATGTTTCCATGTATGTCCGTAAAATAGAAATTAATATATATTCGTTTTTTAATTTTTAAGCCCCCGCCATAATATATATTGGATGTTATAATAATGGAAATATAAATAATGAAATAGGATCACCTCAATACCAAAAAATACATTTTTGAAAATGCGTTTATAATTTTTTTTTTTTAATTTTGAAAATGCGTTTATAATTTTTTTTTTATATCTACATAGTAAATTAATAAAAGTGCATTATTATTTAGGTTAAAAAGTATTTTATCTAATATTTTAAAATAAAAACTTATAACAAATAAAATCAAAATACAAGTGGTCTTGACGATTATTTAAAAAAAGTTGCACAAATAAAATACTATTTTGTTTTTAATTTTTTTACAAACACATTTTAGAACTTTAAAATATAATAAAAATGAATATGATTTGGAAATTGCATGTAAAAAATAATAATCGGTGTTTTAAACAAACAAACAAAAAAAATCTATGGTGTCATAAACTAAAACTTCTATGAATTAAACGCACTTGAATAAATTATCAAGTCTATATAATGCGCCTGGAAAATTGCGTTAATTTTACAGACTCAAATACCGCAGAAAATGAAGAAGACAAGCTTCGACTAAAACAACAAGATTTGTTTTTCTTGGTATACATTTACTAATTAGTTTTAATCAATAAAAATTTGCTCAGACATTTTTTTTTAACATTCACTTTAATATGAACACAACATGTCTCGGTAAAAAAAAATGCGCAAAAGATTAATTGGACCAATAAGAGACAATTACAAAAAAAAAAAAAAAATTAGGAAAATAAAATATCTGTTAATGCAAAAAAGCATAAAGCAAAAGAAATCAACTAAAAAGGTTAAAAATACTTTATAACGAGGAAGTAAAACTGCTTCACAATATCGCTGATGATGTTTAGTGAATGGGTTTTTTAATTTTAATTAGTATTTAAAGTGGAAAAAAGTATAACGAGTTTTTAAGATAGGCAACTTAAGCGAAAATAATTAGAGTTAGTAAACCAATATCAAGAACCTTTTCTTTATGTCTAATAACTTGCTATATATTGTATTCTGTCGAAACCTCAGGCGCTATGCTTGTTCATCCGCAAGTTACTTTGTATGCATTGTTTTGTTTAGTAACCAGAAACTTCTTAAATGTTTGTTACATAATTAGTTTTATTAACTTTAATGATTATTAATAACTTCATTGAAAACACAATTTTTTTTGTATGTCTTTGTTTACATAAAAATTGTAATCATAAAAGTTGCTTTAAAGGGATCCCTAAGTCCTATAAAGATATGATCTCATATAAAAGACCATAAAAAAAATAAAATGTTTGATGTATATTATATTTTCTAAAACGTAATAATGAACAATCACTAACAAATTTAATTTTCAAAAAAACGCTTTTCTTTGATTAAAAAAAAATGTGTCAAAGTTTATTGACTCTATTGCCTCAAAAAACTAACGTTTGTACGTCAAATTAAACAAAGTAGACAAAATGTCATTATTGCAAACATATTAGTTGGTAATTAAATTTAAAAGTAAAGTCGTTTTTTTTTTAACTAACACTTAATTACTTACAAGAATAAGTTTGTAGCATTTTGTGAAAATATATTTGTATATTAAAACTTTTTTATAATTTTTATTTATATATTTGTGTTGTAAGGGCAATATCGCGGCCAAAAATGAATAGAAGTCAAATTTTAAACTCTTTTTAGTTAGTTTTTAACAAATAAATATTGATGTAGACACATGCAAGTTTATTTAAAATATTTCCTTATTACAAAAATAAATTTATTTCAGTCATTTTTATGGTTTCAAAAGTGACGGTTGTTCTTATTTTCGCTTGATAAAAAAATAATTATTGTAAAACGTTTTAGTTAAACTAACATTTATGTTAATTTTGCTATATTTTTTGGTTCAAATTGATAAGGTTAAATAGACATTTTATTAGAAATTAAATTAAGACAGGGCTCGAATTAACGCAAAAAAATCTAATCGCAAAAAAATATTTTTTTTTTGCTCCCCCCCCTTCCTCTCTTTTATAGCTCGCACCGATGTACAGTAATAGGGGGAGGGGCTTGCGTTAGTATAAAATTGTCTCTTTAGCACGTAATTGTTATCTTTTAACATACTATCTCTCATATTCAAATGTTAGCTTATGATTTTCTTGTTTGGAAATTAGGAGTTTAAAATAGCGTAAGTTACTGTTATAATTTACAGCTTAATTTATAATTTAAAGTTTAAGTTGCAGTTACAGTGTAATGAGCAAGTAACGTATTTAATATTATTAATTAAGTAATTGTTTTTACTTAACATGATACTTAAAAAAGTAAAAGTAAAAAAATAAGAGTAAAAAGCAAACAATACTATATTTCAGTAACGGATCCAGGGGAGGATATGGGTATGCATTCCCCCCTCCCCTCCAGAATCTGAAAGTCTTGAAAATATCATAGAAATTGAGGACCTTGTTATTTGCTTTTTTTTTTTAGGAGACGCAAACATGGTACAAAGTTCAAAAATATTTCAACATCCTCCACCAAAAATTCCTGGATCCGTCGCTGCAATATTTAAACCACTTTAATTAGTCATAGAAAACTGTTTAATATAATCATACTGGCGAAACATAAAAAACAAAAAAACACATGTGTTTTCAATGAGTATTTAATTGTTATTATAAAAAGCTGTAAAACAACAATAAAACAAAAAGTTGTCTTTAAAATATAAATAGCTTGTGTTAATGTAAAACAACTTTGTGACGCTGTTTTGTTGCTGTTTTATACAGTTTAATAACATAAAATGCGTTTAAAATAAAACAAAGCAAATAAATGAAATTGTTTTAATTAATAAATTAAAAAGTTATAGTCAATAAATCAAAAAACATCGTCAAAAACTTAATAAAAAATTAGATACGACGTTTTTTATAATTTATTGTTTCTTGAATAAAGGACAAATAAAAGTTTAAATATAATTAAGTTTTTCATTTAAATGGTTTTTAAGTTGATGTTTTTATTCAATTGTTCTATTTCAATTGTTTTCCAATAAAAAGTGAAACAAAAAAATTTGGTTTAATAAATCGAATTATACTTCATGTTTAAAATAAGGCTTAAAAACATTAAAGTAAAAAAATTGCTGGTTTTTATTAGCATTTTTATATTGTTTGAAGAAAAAAAACTAATAAAAAAGAATTAACTAATAATATATTAATTAATAATTATTAGAATTAATAATAATAATAATTAATTCTTTTTTATTAGTTTTTGTTTCAAACAGTATAAAAATGCAAATAAAAGTCAGCAATTTTTTTGCTCTAACGTTTTTAAGCCTTATTTTAAACATTTTGATAAACAAAGACAAAAACCAGGCTGTTTTGTTAGAATGAAAAAAAAACTTGAAAAAACGAGTTTTTTTCCCTTTTCAACTTTTTGCTTTAACGACCTTTTAAAAATTTTCCACGCAGAGATTTAAAGTAATTTAAATTAAAGAATTGCTAAAAAAAATGCTAAGCTAGAAAAAAAATAATTAAACAATCAAAAAAAAACAAATAGCGAAAAGATTTTTTTAAGAAAAAACTAATCACGGAAGTGTGAAAAGCAATCGCGATCGCAATACGCTTAATACGAGCCCTGTAAGACTTTTTTATAAGTTCTAAACTATTTATTAAAACTATTACATAATAACTTTTTTTTAACGACGTCTTTTAACTGAATTCTATGATACTGTTTTTGCAAAACTAATTAAAAAAACTTGATTAAAACTTAACTTTTTTTTACTTGAAAATCGAAGTAGATATTCTAAAGTTGTTCTGACGTACTAACGTGATTTTTAATGATTAACAATCAAGTTTCAATGGTAAAAAAAATAAAATCAAAATGGAGTTGTTTTTCAGTGATTTCGGCAATTGCTTTTTGTTAGCATTTATTAATACAATTTAGTGAAAAAGAAAAAAAACTTACATATTTATTTTTTATGCTCTTTTATATGAGACCATATGTTAGGAGCACTTAGGGATCCCTTTAAAAGATTACATTACGATAAAGAACAGATACACAAAATTAAATTTACATAAAAAATACATACTTTTTAAATAAAAAATATGAATATACTAATAAAATCTATAATTTATAATAAACTTTCAAAATTTTGACAATTTAAATAATATATACTTAAAACATTTATTTTTGTAAACAAATAGTAATAGTTAATAAGATTTATGGCTTTGCAGATTTGGCTCCGAGAATGAGACATAGTATTGATAATATATTTTTAAAACAATTTATGCTAGAAATCTCAAAACGTAACAAATCGTGAATAAGGGATTGTCCATAAATAAGGCAACACAAAAAATATTTTTAAAGCAGAAGTAGGAGATATTAAGCTCTTTTATGCTGCGATTTTCATTTAACTTAATTTCCTATTTTGATTATTTATTTAAATTAAGACTCTGCGAAGAAAAATATTTGATCTATTTTTGTTTTGCTTATTGTGAAATTTTGCGTTACGTAATTTATAGGCGATCTCTAATACAATTTTTAAAACATTTCAACAGATTACTCTAGAACTTTATTTTGCTTAGTCAGCATATTTTTTGAACCAATAGAATTAGTTTGTTTGTTGATTTGGCGGTTTTTTAGTGTTCGCGAATATTCTTTTTATTCTTCCGCACCAAGATATAGCGCAAATGTTTTGTGGCGAACATACATGTTTTTTTCCCATAAGAGATTTATTTCAGAAAAAAAATTTGTTGTATTTAAGATGTTTTGAGAACATTAAAGTTTATTTTGTTTCCATTTATGTCCGTAAAACAAAATTTTTTTGTTTTATATTTCCCCACTATGGTATTAACTTTTCTACAGTGTCTTAATACTGTAGAAAGTTTCTCATTAAAAATATCTTGTGCAAAGTTGCGCCAATTAAAGTTTAGCAGGTTTTAAACATACAGCTTGTTTGTCATTTTTAATTGTTCAAAGCACATTGTTGTTAAGTATGAACTCTATTGTTAAGTATAAACTCTTTTCTTAGTGGGTTGTATTCACCTCACTCAAGGTGGAGAAGAAAATATTAAAATCAGAGTAAGATGGTGCAGTTAATTCAACAACAATGCTTACTGGAGAGGAAGCATTAGGGTTGATTTTGGACTGTCAACAATTCGTATTGGAGCAGTTTGTAAAGGAAACAAACTTTATCCAACTTATAATAAAGTAAGGGAAGAAAAAGATTTAAGCATACCTCCTTGTGGAATACAAACTACTGACTATTCGGCCTCAGTTGATTTACAATGCCTTATTGACCATACTACATACAGGTTTAAAAATGCTCACTGAATCTGTAAAGGCTCCTGAGAAATCCATTCTTGTATTTATACACAAAGTAGGATTTGATGGTTCAACCGGACAATGATTGTACAAACAAAGTACAGAAGTCGAGATAAGTATCAGTGAAGTCGAGGAACAATCTTTATTTTTATCCTGCATCATTCCAATTAAACTTTATATTGAAGAATCTGGCAAATCACTATGGACTAATGAAAAACCATCCTCTAAAATTTACTGTCTAGTACGATTTCAATATATAATATATAATATTTAAAAGAAAGTGCTGAGGTTATTACACAAGAATATATTTTCTTTAAGAACAGTGATTTGAAACCAACAATCTTTGATTCCTTTGTTATCAAATATAAGTTAGAATGCACAATGGTTGATGGAAAAGTGGCTACTATAGTTTCGCCTTTAAGTAGTTCCTTTTAAGTATGTAGTATTTGTGGACTGACCTCTTCAAATATGAACTATCTAAATGTTGCTTTTTCAAAAATCTATAATACAGTTTCCACTGAGTTTGGATTGAGTACATTGCATGCATGGATTAGGTGCTTTGAATTGCTGTCTTCATATAAGTTATAGAATTGAGTTAGGAAAATGGCAAATTAGAGGATGATAAAGAAATTGTTATAAAAAAAGATTATTGTTCAACAAAAGATGAAAGATCACTCAGGTTTAATTGTAGATGTACCAAAAAGCAGCGGTTCAGGTACTGCAAATGATGGAAACAAGGCACGAAAAGTATTCCGAAACTATAAGCTGTCTGCTGAAGTACTTGACTTAGATAAAAATTTCATGAAACATTTCTATGTAATTCTTTGTGTTTTATCGTGCAAACATCAAATTGATGCAGATGCCTTCTCCTATCATTCAACAATTTCTTTACAAGTACAAATTTTCACTATCCTCTTTGCTCCATCAGTAACTTGAACTTAGTTATTCAAAAACACCACTCTGCTAAATATGGAAATAAATCCATTAAATATCAATGTATTAGCTCATGGAACAAGTAGCCTCCTTGTCTGTAGTGGCTTTCTTGGCCTTGAGGAGGTGAATTAAATTAAAAAAAAAAAAAAAAAAAAAAACTTCCTCCTGATCTAAAATTTCTTAATTCAATCTCTGAATTCAAAATCAAGCTTTTTAATTATTTGTTAAAAAAATCCAATTAAATATTTCTACTAACTAATATTAACATTCTTTACTATATATCAACTCATAATCCTTCAGTTTAATTGTTCACACCTGTGAACATTATCTGATGATAATAATTAGTCATCCTAAGCAGGGTGCGAAAAATCGACTAACGTGCGAATGTCTGCACAAAAAAAGGTAGAAAAATGTGACGCTCATTTACTTTTTCTTACACAAACATTGGCATTCTCCTAAAATTTTTCAAAACAAACGCGTTACTATATGAATTTTTTTTTCCAAATAATTAACCATTGATCGTTTTTTATTTATTATAAAAAACACAAAAAAATAATTAATTACGAAAATTTTAAACACATTTTTAAAGACTTAAAAAGAAACCAAGCTAAAGCTACTTTTTTCAATATAATGAAGAAAGTAATTATGTTGGAGCATGGTTTTTGCATGCGTTTTAAAAAGCATTCAAATTTTTACTTAAAATGACTGCATTTGCAATTACTTTAAAAAAAACCATACTTAAACTTAACAATTGCTTTTTTTAATAGTGTGCTTTTCTTTTTCTTTTTTTTCTTATTTTCCTATAAGTGAAGTAATGTTAATTTGCATATTAAAAAAACTTATAAAAGTTTTTAAAATAATTTTCAAGTTTCGCTAAAAAATATATAATCTAATAGAAAATATATAAAGTGATTATGTTTATTATAGTTTTTTTATTGTGCATTTAACAACACCAATAATATGATATTTTTATAACTTATTATTAAATACTTAATATACTATTATTTTTAAAGTTTTTTAAAAAATGTCAAAACAACTAAGCATCTTTTTGATGTTAAAGAAAGATGGTGCAGAGGAGCATAGCATTAAATGTAAAGGAGAAGAAGAGAAAGAAACTAAGCATGCGAAAAAAAGTGCAATGTTTTGGATTGTGCTATGACTTTGGGAAAATTGGACATATAGTCAAAAGATATTGAATTTATGTTTTGGAACACCATAAATGGATTGCCACCAAGCAATAAAAACATGGGCAACAACTAAGCTGGATTTATATTGACAAATCAAATGAGTGTTTCTCTTGCTGGGTTTGCGAAAAGTATCCAAATATTTGCAATGCAACCAATTCAGTAACAATGGGATGTAAATTTTGGAAAAGAACATATTTGTTACTCCACAATAAAGATGATGGGCATAAAGCTTGTATTTCTAAATATCGAGAGAACCTTCACAATATAACTCCAAGTCTTGAGAAAACTGTATCAACATCAATTTTAAGAACCACTGAAAATAACTGAGAGGAATTAAACAGACTTTTTCGGATATCATATTTTGTTGTTAAAGAGGATCTTGGATTTAAAAAATTTTCTCTGCTCTGCGAGCTACAAAAACTAAATGGAATTAAGTTGGGCAAGAACTACTTAAGTGACAAATCTTGCAAAAACTTTGTTTCGTCAATTTCTTCTGGTTTCAAAAGCGAATTAAGTTTAGACATATCAAATGCTCGTTTTATTGCAATTTTATCTGGCAGTTCTATTGATAAAAGTATTAGTGAACAAGAAACAGTTTTTTTAAGGTTTGTTAAAAATGGTCATCCAATAACTATATTTGCTCGTATTAACTCACCACTGACACCGATAACTCACTTGATGCCGATGGTGTATCAAATGCAATAGAATTTATTTTAAAAAGTTTAACAACAGACAAAATGAATCAAGATTTATATTTAAACAATATCTATGCAAATACTGTAAATGTTAACTTTAATGGTGCATCTGTAATGTCTGGCAATAAAGCTGGTGTTCAAACTAAAATGCAAAATAAAAACCCTAGTATAGTATATACTCACTGCATGGCACATAGATTAGAACTTTCTGTGTTAGACTCAATAAAGTTTGATATCTATTTAAAGGAGTTTGATGACAACATCAATAGTTTGTTTCGTTTTACTATTATTCCTCGCAGCGAAGAAAGGAACTGAAAGAAATAGCTTCTTTTTTAGATAAAGAGTTTAAGCAGCTAGGGAGATTGAAAAATATTTGTTGGTTAGCTAGCCGGGAAAGAGCGTTAAGATTGCTTGAAACTGACTATTAAGTTATTATTTATGATTTACAAAGCAAGGCAAACGAAAAAGACGAAACTGAACAGAAAGCTAAAGGATTTTTGTGTTTCATGAAAGACCCACAATTTTTATTTTATTTACATTTTATTCAAGATATTGTTAAATCATTAACAACATTGTTATTGGAGTTTCAAAAAGAAGAAATTTTAATTTGTGAGATTTTGTATAATGTTGATGCAAGAATTGCTATACTAGATGCATTATCAGTTATCCAGGCTATACAATATTTAATATTCAATATATGACTATACAATATTCAATATTCAATTGAATATTGTATATTCAATTGAATATTGAATATATACAATACAGAATATTGGACGTTTACTAGATAATTTATTTAAAAGAAAGAAAATTTAAGTAAAAGAAGATCAGTTATTCGACAAAAGTATTGATTTAACAGCATTAAATAAGTGTAACTTAAAAAGAATTGATGAGTTAGTTAGACAACAACCAAATGATTATTTTGATTATTATAATGAAAAATATTTTAATAAAATTATTGGTTGAGCAAAAGAATATATAGACAAGCGATTCTGTCGCGATTTCAATCAAGAACCATTAAAATTTTTTACCACAATCTTTGATTGTCGAAACTGGCCTAAATCCTTTACAGGTTCGCTAGAGACAAAAAAATGGTGATTTAATAAAATAAAAATTGTTTGTAACTTTTATGAGAACAAAATTTGATAAGCAGAGAAACTTCTAACTTATGTGTATTGCAGTGGCCTTTATTCAGGGAGAAAGTCTCTAAACTAAGGACAAATTTACTTTTAAGAATTTATAGATATATCTTGCTGGAAAATGAATCTGAATTGGTAAGTATAAATGTCTTGTTAGAGATTATGCTAACTTTCAGCGCTTCAACGGCTTTTATTTTGCGAACTTCATTAAATAATGACACCTTAGAATATATTATGCATATAAAGCTTAATGGACAATTAATTGAAGACTTTCTGTCCCAAAAACATGTCAAAAATTGGATTGACGCAGTGGTTGGTATTAGATAATTGGAAGGCCATTATTAAAAAAAGTTCTAGCGATTTTTAAATTCATTTATATAAATGTAAAAATTAATATATAAATATTAATGAGACGTCATTTTGCGATTTATTTCTTTAGTTCTTATTTTAATTTCTTCACGTTTTTTTTTAGAGATTCAATTTTTCTTGATTCTCTTTTAAACAGAGAATCAAGAAAAATTGATTTCTTCTCTGATTTTAGTTTCAGTTTGTGATGAAAACATTGATAGAAACCTGGTGTGTGTTAAGGTACCTACCTGGTGTGTGTTAAGGAACCTTCTGACATTGTAATAAACAATACAAGTGAAAGTGCATTGGATTCTTATGCATCTATAATAGAAGTATCTATTGATGGAGGAGGAAGTTCATATAAAAATATTTTAAGTGCGTTTGGAAAAATTTTTAAGTTTATTAAAAGTAAATTAAAATTAAAAAAAAAAAAAGAATTAAAAAATAATCAAATAAAAAAAAAAAAAAACCAGATTCTGTCGTTGATAAAGCTTTTTCAAGCTTTGCAAATAACTTTAGTGAATGGAGTAAGAATTTTTCTAAATATAAAGAAACTTTGTCTTATAGTAATATAATATAAAGTTTCAAGATTTTTTAAAGACAAGACTGCCTACCTAATAGATAAATGAAAACAAGTCTTCTAAAAAATATTCCTTAAAAACAAAATTTTAGTTTATTTCAGTGTTAAAAATCAAAATTAACATCAAAGTTTTTGTATTTCCCAAAAAACACTGTTTAACCAAGTTTATGAAACAGCAAAACCATTTTAATCAAATGCTAATACAAATACAAATATTTAAAAAAAAATTTTATCAAATACATATACACCAAAATAGCCCATTTTTACCAAATACAAATATAAATGTTGAGTACAAATACAATCAGCAATAACAACACTGAGTGTTTTTGTTGTTGATTGTATCACAATATACACTCATTTTCAAGTTCTATAAAACAGGTGTATGACAGAAAGCAAGCAAATTTTATAAGATTCAAAAACTAGATTCAGGGAAATTTGGAATTTTTCAGAATTCTTGTTAACCAAATAACTCAGAATAAACAAATTAGAAAAATAAAAACTGTGTTTATTTTATAAAAATTAACCAATTATTTCCATAACAAACATGCAAAACTAATGTATTATTTAAACTCTAAATAAAATAATTAAAATTAAAATAAAAAAGCTTTTATTTTAGTTCTTAAATAAAACATCATTTTAATTAAATAGTACTCAAAAGAAAATTTGTAAAAACAAACCATTTTTGTTTTAAATTCTAAAAAAATATTTAATATTAAACAAAAAGAACTTTCTGTCGAAATTCTTTTTTTGAAAAATTTTTATTTTTCTAATTCGAGGGCTGATGTATGTATGTATGTATGTATGTATGTATGTATGTATGTATGTATGTATGTATGTATGTATGTATGTATGTATGTATGTATGTATGTATGTATGTATGCATAGCCCCTGTATATATACATATATATATATATATATATATATATATATATATATATATATATATATATATATATATATATATATATATATATATATATATATATATATATATATATATATATATATATATACAGGGGCTATTCTAGACCATTTTCAGCTGCGCCAACTGTATTTGGGCGCCGCTCAAATTGAAAATTGAGGATCTTTTTTTTTTTTACGAAATCAGCGATTTTTTTACAGAAAATTGTTTTTTGTTTTGGCAAATATTGTATATTTTAAGAGAAATATCGTTACGTATCATTTTTTACGAAATGAACATTATTTTTGAAATTTTAATATAATTTCGCTTCATTTGAGTACCAGGTTGACATAATTTTTAAAAACTTTTTTTTTGAAAATATTAGGGACCCATTAAATATTCGAGGGTCTTGAGAGACCCTTTAAATTATTTTTTATTGAAAAAAAATTTAAACTTAGTATTTTTGTATTAGATAGAACACATTTAAGGGGTGAGAGCAGATTATTTTTAAAAAAGTTGTTTTTTGGGACACCCTAGTATGCATGTATGTATGCATGGATGCATGTATGCATGTATGTATGCATGAATGCATATATGTATGTATGTATATATATATTTATGTGTATATGTATGTGTATATTATGTATGTAAAAACTTTATTAACTTATTTTATTTGTAAATATTTATAAACTTGATTAGTTAGGAAATAAATCAAGAATGATTGCAACTAAATTGTAAGTTATATACTCTATAACTTAAAATTTAAATACATTTTATCAATAATTGTAATATTGTGTTTAAAATGTTTGGCTTAGCAGTTTATGCAAACTTTATTTCTAAAACTGTTTGAAGACATGAAGCATTATTTTAAGAAAGTTATTCTTATAAATCATAAAAATATCAAAAAAAAGAATTTAATATTGAGTAATATTAAGTCAATATATAGTATTAAAAATTAATTGTAACAATTTATATATTGTTTCAGAATGTTGATTTGTTTGGCAATGGAATGATTAGTCTAATTATTACTCCTGATTTTGAGACAAGAGATTCTAAGATCTCAAAAATAAGTAAAGAGATGTTTAAGGCTCAAGCCGAATGTAGAAGAAACCAAAATGATATAACTGTTTTAAAAAATCAACTTGATATGATATCAGCTGAAAATGAAAAATTTTCAGAAAACAATAAAAAGTTAGAATCGGAAAATAAAAAGTTTGAAGAAAACAATACACGTTTAAACGAATCTGTTACTCAATTAGAATTAAAAAACAAAAAGTTTGAGGAGAACAATAGAAAGTTAGAAGAGTCACTTATGATGCTGGAAGTAGAAAATAAAGTGTTTGAAGAAAACAATAAAAAGTTAGTAGAATCTCTTATGAAACTCGAATCCGAAAATATAGAATTTGAAAAAAGTAATGAAAAATTAAAAGAATCTCTCGTGAAACTGGAATCTGAAAATGAAGAATTTGAAAAAAGTAATGCAAAATTAAAAGAATCTCTTATCAAGCTAGATGCTGAAAATAAAGAATTTGAAAAAAGCAATCAAATTTTGTCTGGAGCTGTAACCATGTTGGAAGATGAAAATAAAAAAATGGAAAAGAATAATGTGATGTTAGAGGCTTCAATAGTAAAACTTGAAAATGAGAACAAAAAACTTGAAGAAAATAATAGGAAACTAGATGCATCAGTTAATATTTTGGGTAGTGAAAATATGGAGCTTGAAAAAAATAACAAAAACCTGAAAATGCTAGTGGCCTCGCTAGAGGAAGAAAATTTGAGGTTTGAAAAAAATATTAATTTACTAGAAGAAAAGAAAAAACAGTTAGAAAGTTCTGTAAAAAAAAATTGAAGAGGAAAATACGAGATTTATGGAGAATAATAAAATGCTAGATGAAGAAAATGATCATTTTAAAAAAAACAATGATAAATTGTTATTAGAAATTCGTCAGCTCAATGGGGAAATTAATGAGTTAGAAGAAGAAAATAATGAGTTTTTGAAAAACAATGAATGTCTGGAAAATGAAATTGCAATTCTGAAGAATGAGATTACAAGAATAGGAGATCTAAATCGAGAATTTGAGATTGATAATAAGAAACTTTCTGATCTAATTTCGACGCTGGGTTTAGACTTAAACAAACTAGAAGTTGAAAATAAAAAAATTACAGACTTGAATAAAAAACTTGAACTTGAAGTCGGACAACTAACTGTAAGTTTTACTAATTTAATTGTTATTATTGCAATTGTTAAAGTTTTTTAATATTTTTTATAATTGTTTTTTATATTTTTTATAATTGTTAAGTTTTTTAAATAATATTTTAAATTAAAATCATTCTTTAAGAATATTAAATTTGAAATGATTAAGTGTTTTTAATTTTTTTTTTTTTATATCTTAAGACATAACTTAAATTATTTTTTTATTAAACTGAATAAGAATGTGAATAATATATTAAAATAATTTTCGTCAAGATGCAAATGATGGTGATTTTGAGCCCATCTTTTTTTTGTCATTATATTAGTAAAGTGTCTTGGGCAGATAGTGACACATTAATCCCTCTTTTTTCAGCCTTTTGCAAATAGTCCAGCTTGAATGAGTCAATACTTTTTTGGTTTTTTATTGTACTGCAGGCAAATATTCAGATGAATATTTCTGTAAAAAATTTCACTAAGAATCTTGCGTATTCTGTAAAAAACATTTTCATGAATTTTGTAGGATTAGTATCATATTTTATCCCTATTCATAAAATTTTTAACTTAATTCTTCAAAAAATGGTTAGAATTTGGTATCTTTACCTAAATATATTTTAAAAAAATCTTTTACATATATATGATAATTGATTCCATCGATATGATAATTGATTCCATCGATATTATGATTGATTCCATCTATATGATGTTTGATTCCATCGACAGCTGTAAATTTTCAGATAACTAACAGTCCCATGTATGGATGATGTCCCTGTTGGGATGCAGTCCCAGTGCATGGATGATGTCCCTGTTCTTACTTTTAGTGTGTATTGTTGAGGCCACATTAGGAGCGCTTTGTTACAGCTTATTATTATGGTTTACCATTAAATAGTTCACTGAGTACTCTCTGTGTTCTATATCGTTTTCCTTTATCTTAAGACTGCACTCTTTTTGATGTTATTTCTGATCAAATTGGCCAAGCGCTTTCTCTTAATCCTTCAGCCAATATCGTTTTTTTTTTTTTTTAATGCTCATCACACTGAATGGCTTGGCTTTAGTGTCAGTGTTTCTGATTCTAATCATTACTCAGTTTCTCCACATTTACCCTTAGGTGCTTCTAATCACAGTTTGATCTTTCTAAAACTTTTATCTCGATCTTCTTCTTCATCAGCATCCCCTTATCACCGTACCTCCTAAAACTACCTTAAAGCTAACTGGAACTTTTTCTGTAATTTTCTTTGTGATGGCCCTTAGTTAAAAATTTTTCATCTTCCTACTGAAAAATGTGCTTCTTGTGTAACTTCTTGGATTCAGACTGGCTTGAAATCTTTTATTTCCTCTTGACGTTCCAAGTCAAGTCTCACTCATCTTCATGGCTTTCCTCACATTGTGCTGCTGCAATTTTCAATCGAAACCATTACTTCCATATCTACCAGCAAAACAATTCACCAGATAACAAATGTCTGTTTACTATTGCTAGAAACCATTGTAAAAATGTTTTGCCTAACGCCAAAACCTGCTATTGTCAGGTCACAAAATCTTGTATTTCATCTCAAAAATTAAGCTCTCGTCACTTCTGGAGATTTTTTAACAGTATTTATATTAAGGGCAAATCTGTTGTTCCACCTCTTTTGCATGTTTTAGATTTTGTCATCTCACCTAAAGACAAAGTTAAATTGTTTGCTAAGAACTTTTCATCAACACTATCTCTTGATTCCACTAGTTATGTTCTATGTGTATCAGGTAACATTTTAAAGTTATTGAATCCTTCCTTACCAATGAAAGTAATATTAAAGTTGTCCTTAATGGAGAGCATTCTTCTTCATATCCTGTCACTTCAGGGGTTCATCAAGGTTCTATTCTGGGCCCTATACTCTTTAATTTATATTCACGATTTTCCAAGGTGGATCTAAGGTGGCATGTTCGCTGATGATACTGCCATTTATTCTTGTCTTGATAAGAAGCCAACACTCCCTAATTGCTTGGAGGGGGCATTTGAGCTTGAAAACTTACTTCTGCTACAGCATAGGGCTCACAGTGGCTAACTTTAACTCTGAGAAAACACAATTTTTTTTAGCTAATTATCATTCCAATAATCTAGATCTTCCTAAATTTATGAATGGTAATGTGCTCGATGAGTCATCTACCCTTCATCTTCTAGGATTAATTCTTCAGATCTTTCTTGAAAACTATATATCAAAACAATTTACAAAATTAGTATTTGCTAAAATTGTATCTCTTTATTGTGCTTGCGACTTTCTTACTTCGAATTCTATTCTCTATCTTTATAAATCTCAAATCCGTCCTTGTATGGAATACTGTTGCCATATCTGGGGCAGATTTTCCAATAATGCTCTTTCTCTCTATTGTAAACATAGTTAAACCTGCTCTTGTAGCCAACCTTCAACCATTGTCACATCATGGTAATGTTGCTTCTCTTCCTCTTTTCTATAAATATTATAATGGACACTGCTCTAAAGAGCTAGCGTCTCTTGTACCATCTACTAAAATTCATTCTTGTGTTACTTGTCATTCTGTCTCATCCTTTTACTGCAACTGTTTCTAAGTAATCTTATTTCTTAATTCTTATTCGTCCAGTTTTTTCCCTCAAACATCAGTTGTTTTTTTAATTCATATAGTTTGCAATATTTTAAGCCATCTGTCAATCATAATCTTGCCTATAAACTTCATCTTTTCTCTTCTAGTAACTTCCTCTAATAGCGGTTGCTTGCAGCCTTGTTGGAAGTGAAGATGTTGAATATATATATATATATATATATATATATATATATATATATATATATATATATATATATATATATATATATATATATATATGTATATATATATGTATATATATGTATATGTGTATATATATATATACACACATGCATATATATATATATATATATATACACATGTGTATACATATATATATATATATATATATATATATATATATATATATATATATATACACATGCATATATATATATATACACACATGTGTATATATATATATATATATATATATATATATATATATATATATATATATATATATATATATATATGTATATATATATATATATACACATGCATATATATATATATATATATATACACATGTGTATACATATATATATATATATATATATATATATATATATATATATATATATATATATATATATATATATATATATATATGTATATATATTTTATATATATACATACATATATACATATATATCAGAGTTTAAGTACATGACATCATTGATTTTTTTGTTTATATAAAAGACCGATAATGTAAACAAACAAAAAAGTCAATGACGTCATGTACTTATACTCTTAGGAATAAAACGGAATAAATTATCAAGTCTGTAAATTGCAGCATATATTATGCTGATATTTTGGCCTACAACAAAACAGAGAAGACAAACTTTGACTAAAATTAAAATATTAGTTTTTCTTGATGTGCATTTATTCTTTTGTTTTAATTAAAAAGTTTATCCCAAATATTTGTTTTATCATTATCTTTAATATGAACAACAAAAAGTATCTGAGGTTTAAACATGTTTTTTAAACTTGAAGATTTTTTTCAAACATTCAACTTAAACTTTTAAGTTTTTTTATTAAAATTTTTGAATAATATTTATATTTCTTTTAAAAAATTTTGAAATCCTCCTAATGAATCCTAATTTTTTTCATTAATTAAGTTTCCTGGTAAAATCTCCTAAAAAGTCCTTAAAAATCTCCTAAAATCTCCTAAGTTCTTCTAATTTTACTACTTAAAAAAAGTGTGGTCACACTGGAAAGTGTTCTAAAGGATTAAAGTGTGGTCACTCTGGAGAGTGATCTGAAGGATTAAAGTGTGGGGAAAAAACTAGATAAATAAAAATTTTTAAAGTATGCAGGGATAGATACAGTAAAAGGATGCGAAATACTTAAGGTTTGAATTGAACTAAATCACATTAAAACTTTAATCAAAATAACAAATAAAAAAAAGCTCAAAATTTCCAAAATGCAATAGATTTACAATGGCAGGTGCTTACTAAAAGTCAATTAATTAAAATTTTATTAAACTTTAGTAATAATAGAAATAATTTGAAATGAAATAAAAAAAAAATTGTATCTATCTTTTTTTTTATATATATTAATGTCAATTTAGGCCATATGTCATTAAAAAATATGTGTGGTCATACAACCAATATTGAAACTGTTTATTTAATTCAGAATATTGGAATCACAATGTCTCAAGCCTTTCCAGGAGATGCATGCGGTTTTTGTATTGTTTGTCCACGCATAAGTTTTTTATTTAGACAACTTTGTCACTGCAGTTTGCAAGTTTTATTATATTAAGCGTTTCAATACTTATGCAGAAATATACTAAGTTTGTGGAAATTTACTTAGATATGTGGAAAATACTAAGTTTCAAAAACAAAGAAAGCAAAACTAACAAAATAGAAAATTAAAGTAAATTTGAATAGAAATAAATTTAAAAAATAAGTATATATTGTCCCTATATGAATATGTCTATGTCATGCATGCATATATATTTACATACACTCGTATGTTTGTTCGTTCATGTATGCATATATACGTTACTATTATATAAGCATACATAAATATGAATACGTATACACCCCTATCCAATTTCTTATTGTTTTTCTTGTTAATCTTGCTGCTCATATATTTGCTTCGAAACCATTTGTATTTTCTTTTTTGTATATAAAAAATCTTTCTGTTGTATGTTTTTGAATGATACACATCAAAACATACAGATTTCTTATGCCATTTAAGTCTACATGTATTTTTTTAATAAGACACACACGCACACATAAATATAGTTTTAAAGTTTCAAATATGCCATGCCGTCTACACATTTTTCACATAGCCTTAATTGTTTCATTCTTCCCTTCTATTCCTGTATGTTTTTTATACCCAATCGTTAAGCATTTTGTAATTTTAGATGTTACTTTTTAATATTTGGCTCAGTGTTACTTTTTAATATTTGGCTCAGTGTGCTTAGTTCTACCTGCCCCTCCTTTTTGGTCTACTATGTTATTGGTAAAATATACGTAAACAACTGGGTTTTGAGTTCAGTTGCGAATCATAAATGTAAGTAACAAATATATATATTGCAAAAAAAAAAAAAATTAATTCTAAATTTAATAACAAACACAGTAAAAAAACAAAAATAAAAACAGTAAACAAATTATTAATATTGTTAATTTTTTTCATTTTTTTCTAATTATATTAATTTTAATCTCCTGTTTTGTTAGTTTTGCTTTCTTTGTTTTTGAAACTTTGTTTTTTTCCGCAAAGTATTTATTATATCAAGCATTTTAATGCTTGATATAATAAAACTTGCAAATTGTTGTGACCAAGTTGTCTAAATAATATTTTTTGTGAACAAATGAGGTTATATTTAAATCATTACTCTCATATCTTAAATGCAGCATATTCCTGTTTTGCTTATAATGTTTTGCCAGAGTTGTCTGCCAAAGATGCCATGTTGCATACATTGATTACTTATCAAGACTTGTTGTCTTCCAACTCAAATCTCATGATTAACACAGAGTTAAATTTGATGATTTTTTATGACTTTAGTGTGCAATTTTGTTGATTTAACTTTTTTTTAATTTTTATACTTTTTCTAACTCAAAATATTTTCCAAAAAGTCATTCACAAATATTTATATAATGTTTTACGTAAATATTTAATTTACTACATATACTCTACGTAATAATTACTCTAATAATACTCTGCGTAATAATTACTCTAATGATACAAAAAGATTTTTTACAGCAAAAAAATGATTAAAGTATAGAACTTCCTGAGTACATAGTTAATTCGACTTCATAGTCTGAGTTTAAATCAAATTTTAAAAATTTTGATCTCGATGTTATTGTGCAGTTTACTGTTTTTGACACACTTACTCTTATTGAAGTTTTATTATTATTGGTGTTGCATATAAGTAATTTAGTATTTAACTTTGTACATTTTTGTATTTTGTACATTTTTTAAATGCAAATAAATAAATAAAAATAAAAATCTTATGTGTATATATATGTGCGTGTATATATATTTATATAAATATATATAAGTATATATATATATTTATATATATACATATGTATATATATATATATATATGTATGTATATATATATATATATATATATATATATATATATATATATTATATATATATATATATATATATATATATATATATATATATATATATATATATACATATGTATATACATATGTATATATATATGTATATATATATATATATATATATATATATATATATATATATATATATATATATATATATATATATATATATATATATATATATATATATATATATATATATATATATGTGTGTGTGTGTGTGTGTGTGCATTTGCAATTAACCAAACCATAAAAGACAAATAGATAATTCTCAAAGATGTAGGTCAGTAGTTGATTCCTGAAATAGAAACAAATAAAAGTCAAATATTTATTGGGCATGAATTAAACAAAAGCGTTATGTACATGTGTCACCAATCTTAGAAAATGGGAAACAGTATTTCCATTTGTTATTTATTCTGCAAAAGATCAAGGCTAGTTATATAGTATTTGTAAAGAATATGGAGATATTGGAAATATCTTCATATTCTTTACAAAAAAGAATATGGAGATATGAAGAACTTATGGCACCAAGCTTTTTGAACATTCCCATAGGACATTTAATGCATATCAGAATTCAAAGAGAAACCAAGATGCTTTTGAAAAAAGTCAACCAATACAGAATTGTGGGTAAATAGCGCAACCAAAACATAATTAAAAGTTTTTCAAAACTGATTACTTTCTAATTAAAAAAAACTGGGCAGTCCAGGAAAACATTAGTCATTTTGTTGAATTTATTTGAGATTTTTGGTCATATGGAGATTCACACGTTAAAATTACTAGCTAACGACTGGCATACACATCAGCAATTAGTGTTGACCAGTTTGTCAAAATAATAAGTGATAAGTTAAACAATGAGGTTTGTACAAAAGTTCAACATATCAAAATGAAGAGTTTATCAAGACTCGGGGGGGGGGGGGGAGAAATGCATTGGTTTATAAACTGTCTACCATTTTTACTTTGCCTTAAATAATCTTTTTAGTCTATTTAAAAGAAATATATTGTTTATTAAATGTTATAATTATAATGCTTCTCTCACAAGTACCCATTGTAAAGGGTACTCATGATAAAATAAATTTTATTTTATTTTTTATATTTGTTAGCAAATAAAGTATATAAATGAAAATTAGTGGGGAATCAATGTTGGCGTTAAAGCTGTCAATAAAACAATAATGACTATTTTTGTTAATTATTTATGTTTTGATTTTGAAAAACGTAGTTTAGTGCAATTTACGCATTAGCTAGATATTAGGGTGAAAAAGGTTCCCCAAATGTACACAGGATATTTAGACCGGTATGGTTAATTATTTTCTGGGTTCGTCACTGAGTGTCTTTCTTTAAACGCATGTATGCATGTTTTTATGTATACAATGTACTCAAATATAATATTTTATCAAATTAAGTTATTTAAAAAATTAAAAAATTTAAATTATCATTTAGTTATTATTAGTTTTAAAATTGTTTTTAGTGTGATGTAAAAAAGATATCTGAAGAGCGTGAAAAATTCTCAAAGAGCAATGATGTGTTAAGTAAAAATTTAATAGAAATTTCAAATGAAAATCTGAAGATGATTCAAACCAGTAAAAAGTTAGAAGATGAAATTGCAGCCTTAAAACTTGAGATGGATAAAGTTATTTTAGAAAATAAAAAGTTTTCTGAATCTGTTGAACGTCTCAAAAAAGAGGTAAATTATAATGATAATAAATTATGATGATAATCTCAAATAAAAAATAGTTTAGAAATTAAATGTTTGTTTTTATAAAATGTTGCAGTTTATGTTTATTTCATTTACTTTTGTTTACATATATTTTGCTTATTGATGTTTCTTTAGTTATGGTATTTTACCTTCTTAACCAGTCTCATGACACCATGTATAACTTAGTATATTTATATTGTATAAAATTCTTAAAAGACAAAAAAAAATATATACTAATAATAAAATCACTTAAAATGTTAAGCTCTGAGGTTATACATGCAAAATTGTCTATTTCTAGGATACGCGTTAATATTATTTTTTACTTTATTTTTCTACTTTGATATTCATTGCACTAAGTTCATTTAAATAAAATAAAAAATTATTCTTTTTCTTTAACTGATTTACTCCCATCAAGACTGCAAGTGACCACTATTAAGTTGGAAGTTACTAGAAACAAAGAATAGAGTTTAAATAAGAGATTTGTAGAGGTAGGGAATGAAATCAGGATTAAGAAAATGGTGTGCATGATAAAAAGAAGCAATTTTACCAATTGCTAACTTTGTTATCAATTTCCATGAGAGATCAGTAGTGAATGATAATCTAAGAAAACATGTAGAAGAAGACTCAATGAGAGGGTTACCATTTTTCAATATAGGAATGTCGACAGTGTTGCAATAGTTATTTGCAGTAAAGAGTTTTGTTGGAGTTAATAAGCCATAATAGAAATAAGATCAGACTCAGGATCATCTACCTGTTCTAAGCAATCAAAAAGTGACATTTTTTGTCATTCCAGGAGTATACAGTTGAGCAAATAGATTTTAAATCCAATTTAGATCATTAGCTAATAGCGCCACTTTAAATATAAGATTGTCAGGAAAATCATTACTGTAGAAAAGAAATTATACAGGACCAAGAATAGAATCTTGAGAGGTCAATTCTTTTGCCTCACCAACTCTATTTAATTCAAAATAGAATCTTTCATTTACAACAGTCAGCAAGTCAGCTGTAGAATGAGAAGATTAAAAACCGACTCAAGCTGGACTCTAGATACTTGGAAATTTGTTAAAAACTCAAAGAATTGGTTAATAATGGAGTAAAGATTGATCAGATGTTAGTTAGAGGGGTTAGAATGTCCTTCAGAGTTTTTTTAAATCGGAACCATAGATACCATTTTCCAGCAGGTAGGAAAACAAGATTCGTTCAAGCACTTATTAAATAGTCTAGATAAAATTAGAGTGTTCTGGAGAACATTTTTGTAAGGCTATGACCAAATGGTTATCTGGGCGGCAAGTCATTTAAAAGTTTAATTGCAAAAAACCTACAGCAATGGAAGCCGGGATGCTTTAGATGTCTAATAAAAAGTTAACTTGTTTAACTGGATTGACAGGAAACTCATGGCCATTTGATTCAGGAGTCAAATTAGAGGTTTTTTTACCTTAAAAATGATAAAGAATTGAAGTTTTAATAAAGCCAAAAAAAATGTAAATTTGCAAAAAAAAAAATTTACCATGTTTTTAAAAATATTTCATTATTTAAAATGTTTTATTGTTATTAAATATTGTCTGATATGAAATAACATGTGAGTTGTAAGAACGTTCTACTCCACTGCAACCCTCAATTATTGGGGGTCACTATGGAACAGGTAGGAAGGAACAAAAGGAGGATGCAAAGGACAATGCAATTAGGGGCAGTAAACGATTAATGACTTATTGATAAAAAAAAATTGATGATTGATTGATTAACCAATGAATAATCTATTAGTTTTTGTAATAATAACAAAGTAGCATTTTTTTTTAACAATAACAACTGTTTTCACTTTTCAAGTACCGGTAAAAAAATGTAAACAAATAATAGAATGTGGCTATATTTTTCATTAGAAAACAAAACAAAATGATCATACAAATGCAAACATTGTTCATTCGAAATTAAATTTCTTTTATTGATTTCAACCTTTTTATATTATTTAGAACACAAACATAAAGTAACACAAACTGTAATAAAATACTGTAATAAAAACATAAATGCCTACTGTAATAAAACAAGTAAGAAAGCTGAAGAAGTATCAGTTTGTTTAACAGCTGTAGATTGTATTTCTTTTGCAACTTTGGCCAATAATGAAGATATTAAAAATGGCTGGAAAACTCGTGGACTTGAAATCCTCAATTGACATGCTATAAAGGCAACAGTTGATAAGTACGCAAGCACAATAAAATTAAAAATTGCTCAAGAGCTTTAGCTAAAAAAAAAACTGGAGGAAGGTTTTTAATTTCTCTTGATGAGTGGAGTTAAAGTGGAACTAGAAGGCACATTGCTCCATTTAAATACTTAATGTACATTATTCAGACAAATTTTATTATGGTTTTGTAATGATTAGAATAAATAGTTCAATGTCTTCAGAAAGAGATGTTAATATTGCTATTGAAAAATTAAATGATTTTGGCTTAAATTTGATCAATTATATCTTTGGGTGTGTTACTGATGGTGAATCAGTCATGAAAAAAATGAGGCAAGAAATTGGAGTTACCCACCAACTTGACTATTGCCATAGAATTCATCTTGTGATATGTGATATTCTTTATAAGAAAAAAGGTTCAACAACAGAAACAACTGGAAGACTGTGATCTGATAAAATCTGATAAATTTGTTATTTTTACTACAATATCTTTGAGAACAAAATACTAAAATTGGTCAAAAACTATTAAATGTAGTCTCTGAGAAAAATGCTGAATGGAGAAATTATGTTATTGCTGATTTACTAAGCTATTTGCATAATCCAGATGACTTTAAATCAAGTGCAGAGTTACCAGGTAATCTTTAAAAATACCCAAATTAAAATAAAATTGCTATATTAGCTTGATATGTTTTCATATGTTTGTTTCTACATGAGGAAGTAGAAGCAGCACCTGAGTCTGATATTAAATATACTTCTGATGTAGAACCAATAAGAAAAAAAATAAAAGCTTAAGAATTAACAGAAATGATATCAAATAAAACTATAATAACAGTAAGAAATAAAGAACTAACTAGTAAGTCATCCCCTCAAGAGGTTTTAACTTGTATTAAACAAGAAATGACAGTACTTAAAAGCACTGGAAAAAGGCCAAACTCCTTAGAAAAGGTTTACAACATCATGCTTAGCTTTCCACCATCTTTTGTAGAAGCAGAAAGAAGTTTTAGTGCTGTAGGGTTTTTTATTACTTAGTTAAAAACTAGATTAAATAATGGCACTGTTAACAAAAGTAATAAATAATAACAAAAGTTTTAGAGAAATGAAATCATAAGAAGTTGTATTTACTTTTTTTAAACTGTAAGAATTTATTTGTAAAAATTAATCCAAATTATTTGATTAATCAAATATATTTTTGAAAGATAATCGTTAATCGATTAATTTGAAATACCCCAATTAATATACCACTACCAGTTGCAATTGGCCAAAGCCATTTAGCAATCTTCAGTCTATTATTTGAAGCAATTGCTAATTTTTATATTCCTGAATAATAGTTTTTATGAAAAAAAGATTTCATCATGTTTTAAAATAATCTAATTTAATGTTTTTAAATATCTAATTTTAAAATTCATCATGTTTTAAAAAATCTAATTTTAAAATTTAAGTGTGTATTTTTTCGACCATGAACAACACTATGTAATGCTTGTCTTTTAAGTTTGTTTATTTTTACTCGCTTTTTACTCGCTTTTTACTCGCTTTTGAAGTTGGTTGAAGTAATAACGAGCCTTTATTTACCTCATTTTTTTATTTTATTTTATTTTTGGCATATAACCATAATTATTGTATTTCCTGTATTTGCATTACCTGGATTAACATCTATTTTAAACAAATAATATTTTAAACATGTTGTGAAAGTTTTATGAAAAAAACTATTTTTGTTGCAGTATTTGTTGTTTTTTCTGCAAATTGTGATCTGTTTATATTGAGATAACTAACCCCTTGATATTTATGACATTCCACAATTTCCATAATACTAGAATAGTTCCACAATTTCCATAGTACAAAAATACTAGAAAAAGCAGTATACTCACAATTGGTTGATTTATTTGGAAAAAAAACCTATTAAACAATTAACAGTTTGGTACTACTCCCTAATACTTACTAACAAATAATATATGCAAAGAAGGTAACACTGGATGCCTGGTAAGAACAGTTTTTGATGATCTGTCTAAGGCATTTGGTACCATAAGTCCTAGTGTTCTGCTTAACAAATTACAGTTTGTATGCTTTTTATGGAAATGGAATTGAATGAATAATTAATTACCTTTTAAATAATTTTTTTTTCTTCCCCTAGGCAAAGGTACAGTCAATGAGGCTTTATAAAATTTAAAAAACATGATAACAGGAAAATTTATTTTATCTAAAAGTTTATTTTTTATCTGTATAAACATTTTTAGTTGATAAATGATAATAATAATAGTTATAATAATAATAATAATAATAATAAATAATAATAATAACAACAATAATAATAATTATTGCAGTTGAAATAAATTTTTATCTTTTTTGGTTAATAAAATTTAATGAAACTTTATTAAGAAACTTTGAATTTTTTTTTTTTTTAAGCTAAAGTTTAAAGTTTGCTTTGAATTTGAAAGCAAATATGTTGACATGGTGACAAAAACAAAACAAAAAACATTTTTAAAACTTAATTAAGCTTTTTAATTCAAGTTTAGAGTTGTTTTAACTCTTGTACTTGAATTCTGTTTTTAATAAGTAAGCAGTATGATTTGGCTTAACCAATAATGTTTAAAAGAAAAATTTTAAAATTATGTTGTTCTTAGATAACTTACAAGGTATAAACTTCAAAAAGACCATGATGAGTTCGACATCTCTTTTAGTTTCTTTTTACTTTTTTTACTTTTAGATCAGGTTTTTTTTTATGTAAAATATTAAAAATCAAGTTTTGCATAATTTGTATATCTTTTAACAATTTCATTTTTGCTCTTTATGCAATCTTTTTTTTTTTTTTTTTTTTTTGAAAAGTGTTGAGTATTCATAATACTCTTGTACTGAGATTTTTTTTTAGACTGAAGAGATTGGTACTGAGAATAGGAAGTTTATGGAAAACAATGAGTCTATCAAACAACAAAATAATATTTACCACGAAAAGATTACGGAGCTTACATCAAATGTTATAGATCTAAAAGAGAAAGCCCAAAAGTTTAAAGAACTTTATCAGAGGTTACTGCGGGAGAATGAGAAGCTGGCAACAGTGAGAGATGAACTTCAGGAACAGCTTGGTGTAGGCGAATTTTAAATTTTTTACTACAATAATTTTTATTTTCGAAATTTCAAATTAATGAATTTAGATTAAAAAATTCTATTACATGCTCTTTTTCTTATATGCTTCTACACCAATTTTTCAAAAAATTAATGTCATTTCATTTTAGGGATTCAAAAAACTTCAAGAAATGATATTTTCTCAGTTAAATGAAAAAATGAAAGCAATGGATCGATCTTTACTTGAGAAAATTGCACTAGACATCGAAATGATTGATGGTCATCAAGGTATATAATATTATATTTTGTATATATTATCATTTTTTATATATCAATGCCAAATGTTTAGAGTCAAATTTTACATGGATGCGGTTAAATATGTATAAATTATACTTCACAGACACAAACATTTCTTACTTTTATTTATCAATTTAAAAGTAAAAATACTTTTTTTAATATTTATAGCTAATTTACAATTTTATTGTAGTTATTGGTAAAAGTTAAATTTATAAAATATTTTGAACACTTGTCAAATGGATCAATTTCAAAAGCATTTTCAAAACAGTTAAGCTGATTACATTTTACAACAGAAAAGTTTTACAGATATCTTGGTATACAATTATCAATCTTAGTCAATTTGAACCTCCTGATTTTGAATATGCAAACTGTTTGCTTCTATCAGTCTTAATTCTTAAAATATCCACAATTTTAAATTTTATATTTTAATGAATTACTACAAATCGTAAGAAATGTAATTTTTGCACAAAACTTGTGTTTTAAAAATCAATGCTACCTGAATTGTTAAACATAAACATGAAAATCGCTAGAGCTACTGTATATATATAAATAACATAGATAGTTATCTGATGAACAGAAATTCAATTAAAAGTGTATATCTGTTAGATATGTTCAAAAATTAATTAAACATGTTTATGGTTTAAATTTTTTCGCTGTGAACTTCCAGTTAAACATATGAGTTAGCATCCAACAGTAGTCTGCCAGCATAGCTGCACTTTTCTGACCTTTTAAATGTGACAGAAATATATATATATGTGTGTGTATATATATATATATATATATATATATATATATATATATATATATATATATATATATATATATATATATATATATATATATATACACACACATATATATATATTTCTGTCACATTTAAAAGGTCAGAAAAGTGCAG
>NC_061170.1:37249575-37344575 GCF_022113875.1 Hydra vulgaris | reverse complement strand
TCGATTGCTAAATTAGCTTCTGCTAAGGTTGCTTCTCTTTATCGTGCTCGCCATTTTCTTACTTCTGATTCCATTCTCTACCTCTACAAATCTCTTATTCGTCCCTGTATGGAATACTGTTGTCATATTTGGGCTGGTTCTTCTAATGATTCACTTTCTCTTCTTGACAAGGTCTAAAAACGCATTGTAAATGTTGTTGGACCTGGACTATCTGCTAAGCTTGAACCTCTTTCCCATCGTCGCAAAGTTGCATCTCTTTCTCTTTTCTACAGATATTATCATGGTCACTGCTCAAAGGAGTTATCATCTCTAGTTCCATCAACTAAAATTCATTCTCATTTTACTCGTCATTCAGCTAAGTCTCATTCGTTTACTGTATCTGTCCCTGCATGCTCGAAAAACTTTTATTCATCTAGTTTTTTTCCCCGCACTTCAATCCTTTGGAACTCTCTCTCATTTTCATGTTTTCCTGACTCATACAACCTTCAACTTTTCAAATCTTCTGTCAACCGTTTCCTTGCTCTATAACTCTGTTCTTTTTTTTCTCCTAGTAACTCCCAACTTAATAGTGGTTGCTTGCAGCCTTGTTGGGAGTGAATGCAAATAAAAAAAAAATAAAAAAAAAAAAATATATATATATATATATATATATATATATATATATATATATATATATATATATATATATATATATATATATGTATATATATATATATATATATATATATATATATATATATATATATATATATATATATTAGGGTGGTCCATAAAACAACTTTTTTGAGAAAAACCTGCTGACACCCCCTAAATGTGTTTTATCTAATGCAAAAACACTAGGTTTAAAATTTTTTTGAACAAAAATTATTTTTAGGGGTAGCTCAAGGCCCTCAAAAATTTGACGGGTCCCTAATATTTTGAAAAAAAAACTTTTTCTAAAGTATGTCAACCTGGTACTCAAAAGAAGCGATATTGTATAAAAACTTCAAAAATAATAATCATTTTACATAAAAAACATGCCTAAAAAAAATTATTCTCAAAAAACCTGAAAATATTGACTTTTTTTATTTTCAGCTTAAAAACAATAGTTTTTATGCATTTATACCTAAAAAAATTATTTTTATAAAAAATTATTATCATTTTTAAATTTTTTATATAATTTTGCTTATTTTGAGTACCAGGTTGACATACTTTAGAAAAAGTTTTTTTTTCAAAATATTAGGGACCCGTCAAATTTTTGAGGGCCTTGAGCTACCCCTAAAAATAATTTTTGTTCAAAAAAATTTTAAACCTAGTGTTTTTGCATTAGATAAAACACATTTAGGGGGTGTCAGCAGGTTTTTCTCAAAAAAGTTGTTTTATGGACAACCCTAATATATATATATATATATATATATATATATATATATATATATATATATATATATATATATATATATATATATATATATATATTATATATATATATATATATATATATATATATATATATATATATATATATATATATATATATATATATATATATATATATATATATATATATATATATATATATATATATATATATATATATATATATATATATATATATATATATATATATATATATATATATATATGTATATGTATATATATATTTATATATACAGGGGTGGGACCGCAAAATGTGAACACTTTTCTGATTGTAATAATTAATTTTCTGTTAAATATGAACTATTTTAAATAAGAATGTCCAATGGTTGGACATTCTTATTTAAAATAGTTCATATTTAACAACTCTTTAGACACTTTCTGATGAGTGAGAGAGTACAACTACATCTAACGAGAAAATAGTTATAATAAAACAAAAACGTTTACATTTTGCGGTCCCACCCCTGTATATATATATATATATATATATATATATATATATATATATATATATATATATATATATATATATATATATATATATATATATATATATATATATATATATATATATATATATATATATATATATATATATATATATATATATATATATATATATATATATATATATATATATGTATATATATACATATATGTATATATGTATGTATATATGTAGAAACATTCATTCTATATATGTATATATAGAAACATTCTTGGTTTGCATGCATAATTATTTCGAAATCTTTTAAAAATTTAAAGGGTTGTCGCGCAATGAATTTGACTCATTCATGAATCGTGTTCCGACTCATTTGAAAAATAAGTTTATCAAAATTGCTCATGATTTCCAAAAGTTTGACAAAAACAAGGATGATATAATCGAATCGGATGAATTTGGTGCTATGCTTGATCAAGTCATGGAGGGAGAAGGTTTAAAGAAAACATAAGAAGATAAATCTTTTAAAGAAAAAGAGTTTAATTATTTAAGGAAAGAGATAAGTCAAATGAACAAACGGAATTATTTTTTGATTTTTTTTATATTTATATTCATATTTATTTTAATTTTTTTTTAAATGGTATTATAATCTATTTTTTTTTTAATGGTTATAATCTTTTTTTGATCTTTATAATTTTATTTTTATTTTAGTGTATATATTTATTATGTAAAGTTTTACTAAAATTTTGTGAACTGAATCTTAATACTCGAATATAATTTTTATGTAAATAGTTTTTAAAGTTTATTAGAATATTTTCACATAGTATTTGTCTTTTTCAGTGGCGTAACTTGAAACTTTGAACCCCTTGTAAGTTTTTCAAATCGGGCTTATTGTCTCCGTGCCCCTGCAGTCACGAATAACTTGGCAGAACTTTTTTTTAATCAGAAAAATTAAATTAAATTTAAAAAAAAAAAAAACAAAAAACGATTTAATTTAATTAATTTTAACTTTTTTTTAACTAGCGTTTTTATTTTTTTTTTTTCTAACTCTTATTAGTCGAAGATATTAATATAGTTTGTCTTACTCTTAACTATGGAAGTGTTTCCGAGAAAATCAAGTTTTGTAATTTTATTTGTAAAGACTTTCTGCTGGTCCAACTAATTTTTTAAATATTTTTAAAATTTGAATCGTCCATAGGACTAGATTTATTGTACTAAAGTCAGCTACTGTTTAAGGTTATACAGGGGTGGGACCGCAAAATGTGAACACTTTTCTGATTGTAATAATTAATTTTCTGTTAAATATGAACTATTTTAAATAAGAATGTCCAATGGTTGGACATTCTTATTTAAAATAGTTCATATTTAACTACTCTTTAGACACTTTCTGATGAGTGAGAGAGTACAACTACATCTAACGAGAAAATAGTTATAATAAAACAAAAACGTTCACATTTTGCGGTCCCACCCCTGTACAAATAAAATAAAAAAGGTTATACAAACTTCTATTTTGGACTATTAAATTCTTTTAAAAATCAATAGTGAAAAAAATTCTAGCAGTGTTGCCCTAAATAATGCATTAATAATCATTTTTATAGTTTGCGCCGACTTACCACTGGGTTAGAATAACCAAAAAAAATGCTAATATTTTTAGTTCGAACAAAAAAGTCTAAGCTTTTTAGTAGAATATATATATAATCTCACCTGCTAAATAAACGGGGGGATCTTAATAAGCAGGTGGGTCATAAATATATTCATATATTCCAATAAGTGGTCGTCTATAAAATACGTCTCGCTATTTTTGACAATATTATCTACATTTTCAAAAATCTTAGAAAAAATTATTTACAATAGGTTGTATACTTTCTTTAAGGACAAGAACTTTTAATTTAAAAAATAGTTTTAAAATAAAAAGTTCTACCGATTCTTCTACGGACAAATTGGATTATTGCATCATCCAATTCAATTGTGCAGCCGTGGCGCAGTGGTAACGCACTTGCCTCAGAAACGTAAGATCCGTGGTTCAAACCCCACCTCTGCGCAAGTTTTGCGACATCGGTTGGGAAAGAGGCGTGAACTTCCTATTAAATGCTCTTCCGCGGTGCTCTGTGATAAGACCGTAAGGACTTCTTGGGCTTAAAAAAAAAAAAAAAATTCGTCCGTGAAAACTCTTTCAAAAATTTACAATTACATTAGGGATCGTCCATAAATTACGCAACGCAAAATTAAACTTATAGACAAATTACAAAGGATTAGTGATGTGCCGGGTACCCGGTTCGGAACCGGAGACCCGGTAATTCGGCAGTTTTACCGGGTACCCGGTATCGGCCATTTTGTTGCAGTACCCGGCACCGGGTATCTTCAAATTGATTTTTTCTTTAGTTAAACTTTAACCATTAAACTTCTTGATATAAGTCTAAGAGTGTTATGTAGTCGATAACCACAAAGTTCTATTAACTTAAAACAATCTCACTTAAAATATTTTTTAATACACTTTTGAAAAAAAATTTATACGGATACAAAAACTGTAACGCTAAATAAAATAATTCGAGAATACGAATAAAAAGAATGGGAAACAAAGTTTTAGAATAGCTTCTTTTTATTCTGTTAAAACACGAGATAATTTTTAGCAATTTAGTTTTGAATGAAACGCTTATAATGCTTTCGAACGCTGATAGACTTTTCATTCGTATCAAGTAAAAATCATAAAAGTAGAGATATAAGGTAAATATTATACACATTTTTTATATTTTAATTTCGAGCGTATTATTAAAAAAATTATCGTTTCATATAAAATAAACGAAAACTTTGATATCAAAACTAGTTTCATTATCTTTATAGAAATTTTATTTGAAAGAAAAGTTATGGCAAAAAAAAGTATAGCGTGGAAGTTCTTTGATATAAGCACGACTCCTCATATGAGTAAGTGCAAACTATGTGATAGTTTAATTACGAGAGGAGGAAAATCTTTCAAGTCTTATGGAACTACAGCAATGGTAAAACATTTGCGTTTAAAGCATTCCAAAGAGTTTGAACTTGCGGAAGAAAAAAAAAAGGTTCAATCGTTGCCGTCTATTTCTGAAGCCTCAGTTGCTTCTACCACCAATACAGTACAAAGTAACATTATTCAGGCTTTACAAAAAAAAAAACAGTGGAATATTGATGACCACAGATCTATTCGAATCCATAAAATAATAGGAAAACTTATCACATTGGATATTCAGCCATTTTCTATTGTTGAAGATACGGGGTTTAATGAACTGATTAAAGATGCTTATCCCAATTACAAATTACCATGTAGAACATATTTCAGCCAAAACGTAATCCCTAGCATGTATGATGAACTTTTTAAAGATATAAAAATAAAAATCTCCGCGGCAAACTATTTGTCTCTGACGACAGATATTTGGACAGCGGATACTGCAAAAATCGCATTTTTATACATTACTGGACATTGGATAGATCTAACTAAATTTTCCCAAGAAACTGCTGTTCTTCGAGTAATTCATTTTCCGGAAAAGCACACAGGTGTTCATATAAAAGAGTATTTACAAAAAGGTTTAGAAACTTTTGAAATCCCGTTAAGCAAAATTCATCTTATTGTTACCGATAATGCAAGCAATATGAAGGCTGCAGTAAAAAACAGTGGAATGTCATCAATTCCAAGCTTTATCCATACTTTGCAGCTATGTATTCATGACTCTATATTTAGCCAAGAAATCATCAAGGAAATTTTAACTTTATGCAGAGGAATAACGACACATTTTAATCAACCAATAGCATGTGCAAAATTAAAATCAATTCAGCAGCAGTTAAGTACTGTACCTCACAAAATGAAACAAGATGTTCCAACTCGCTGGAACAGTTCATTTGAAATGCTACAAAGAACGTTTGAACAAAAGGTTTCTTTGGCCACCTATTCAGCAGAATATGATGAAATTAAACTTCCTACTAATTATCAATAGGGAATAGTCGAAAAACTTGTTTACATTCTTGCTCCATTTGAAAACTTAACAAAAAAATGTGGTAGGAGGGACGAAACTTGCGCACAAATTATACCATCTGTTCTTGCATTAAAAGTTTTATTACAAAAAGCTTCATCAAGTGATATATACGCTAGGATTATGACGATGATTGATGAACTAATAAAATCTGTTACTAAAAGACTTGATATATTCTTGCTTAATAAAATGTTATGTGTATCAACATTTTTGGATCCACGATATAAATTACTTTATCAACATGCAGATGAAAATGTTATTAAGGAGTGGGTTGAAGAAGCATGGAAAGAAATGCAAGGAGCGCAAGATGTTGTTGACTCTGACTCCGACAATGCTCCAATAGTAAAAGCTCCAGCATCTAATGGATTCATTAGCATTGATGATTGTTTTAAAGATGTAGCTTCTATGAGAACCGGAAGAAAGTAGAGTGAAAGACGTTCCGAGGCAGAAAGAGAATTAGTAGATATTGAAGTTGTTACCACTGACATAATTAAAAAGCAAACAATATTAAAGTCTGCAATTACTCAAGAAATAGACAACTACTTATCTCTGCCTCTTTTAGAAAATAAAAGTTCTCCGTTTTTGTGGTGGAGTAAATGTGGAATGCAATTTGAAAAACTAAAAAAGATGGCATTAAAATATCTTACAGCACCTCCGTCATCAATAGAAAGTGAAAGGTTATTTAGTGCTGGTGGAGACATATACGAAGCAACAAGGAGCAGACTAAAAGCAGATAACGGAGAATACCTAATGTTTGTGCATTACAATCTAAAGTTAATAAAACAATTAAAATAAGATACAGCAAATAAGTGTTGTTTAAGTTCTTTTTATTTGTTTTATTTTATTCACTGTACAGTCGAGAAGGTCTACCTTTTTTTGCAATTCTTTATATTTCTTAATCTTTTGCTTTCCATAATATAACTTTCAATGGCGGAACTTCAAATTTTGCCCCTTTCCCCACAAAATATTATTTAGGCCCGCTCCACCAGGAAAGAAAAATAATTTTAAACTAAATATAGTTGTTAAAAAACTGTTGCACAACTGTTGCAACTCAGGCCCCTTACCCTGCATTGCGGGGTTTTGCTAAATAGTACGTCGGCCACATAACTTTTTGTTAGTTAGCGTAAAAAGCGTATTTTGTGTGAATAGTTCAGCCCTAGAGATTTCACAAATTTTTATTCCACCTTTTAAAAAATGGACTCGGTGCCGAGTACCCGGACTCGGACCCAGTTTTTTCAGCCGGGTACCCGGAATCGGAGACTCGGCATAAACTGGTTTCGGCACATCTCTACAAAGGATTAAAAGTTTTCCCTCGTAGAGTCTTTAATTAAATCAAGTATATAAACAATTTTTAAATCCAGCGAAAACTGCCGCGCAAAAGAGAAAAATGATCTCCTACTTATATTTTTTAAATAAGTTTTGCGTTACCTAATTTATGGACGATCGCTTAGGTATTCTTTTAGCTTTATCAAAAGCATTTGATACAGTAAATCATGGTATTTTGATTCATAAACTTAAATATTATGGAATGAATGGTGCAATTTTAAAATGGTTCAAAAGTTATTTAAATACCCGAAAACAATTTTTAACAATCATTATCAAAAAAAAAGTTTTATATTTATCATGTAGGGTTCCGCAAGGATCGTTTTTGAGGTCACTTTTTTTTTAATCTATATTAATGATTTGTACAAACCTTATAATCTTTTGAAGTATTATATGTTTGCGGATGACTTTATTTTTTATCTGATAACAATATTAATAAACTTTTTATTACTATGAATGAAGAACTCAAAAATATTTCTAGCTGGTTCAAATGCAATAAACTTACCCTAAATTTTCCATAATTATTCCAATAATAAAATCCTTTTCAACTTCTATAATTATTCCAATAATAAAATCCAATAAAAATCTCTTAATAATTTAAATAATATATTATCATGCATGTATGTCTGAAAATATCAGACAGCCACTCTTATCAATTTGGTTTCAAGCAAAATAGCTGCACCCTGCATGCAGAATTCCTATTGAGTGAAACATTAAAACATTATAATAATAATAACTTGCCAGTATATATCTGTAGTTTAGACGCTTCGATAGCTGTAACTGGGATTTGCTGTTTGAGAAACTTTATTACAACAAAAACTTACGCACTACAAACATTAGTTTGCGCAATTTGCACAACAATCATTATACCGCTCGGGTACAGCAAATATATCATACTTTGAACATAAATCAAATAATTTCAACTTGTCTCAAGGAGTGCGACAAGGATCCATTTTATCGCCACATTTATACAACATCTACACTGAAAGTATATTAATTCAAATTGTTTCCGATTGTAAAGTTAGAACAACAGTTATGGGTTTATACACTGGTACTATTGCTTTTGCAGATGATATAATCCTGCAAAGTCCTACTCTTTCTAGGCTACAAAAGTTGATCAATAAAGTTCAAACGCAATGCCAAAACCTCTATATCAAATTAAACACAGAAAAAATCGAGTTCATTATCTCCGGTAAAAGTTTAGTTTCAAAAAACATAATAATAATTAACGGTTTTTCCCTAAAACTCAAGAATAAACTGAAACACCTCGGATTCTTAAAGGAAAATCAATGCCATGGACAAAATATAGCTACAATGCAATTAGCAAATGTAATTGAAAGAATTATTCAATTTCTATCAATCTCCAGAGCTCTTATAAAATCTGGAATTCATTTTTGTCAACCAGTAACAGCAGTGTATTTGTTCAAATCTCTGGTTAACCAAATCTATCATACGGATTAGAAATTTGTATTTATAACATTACTTTTCTTAATAAATTAGACGCTGTTGGAAGATCAGCATTAAAATTTCTCTTTAGTGTTTCAAAATACAGCAAAAAAACTATCTGCATTCCTACTTTAAAATCGGTGATGTATCTACCATCCTCGTTCAAAACAAATTGAATCTGTTTATCAGATAACTGAGCAATCCGGTTTTTCCTTAATTTTAACTCAAATATTTAATGTTAATAAGGAAACCTTTTTACTAAAGCTTTCAAAGAGAGCAGACGCTTTTTTTTTAACTAGCGTTTTTATTTTTGTTTTAAATTCTTATTACTCAAATATATTAATAAAGTTTGTCATACTCTTAACTATGGAAGTTCTTCCATATTGATACTTAAGTATCAATCACAAATATTGAACAACATCTCCCAACATGAAATTAATAACAGATAGATTCGATAAAATTGAAAATAAAATGCAGATAAACGCACTAAATATTAAGAAAATGGAAAAAGAGATCGATGACTTAAAGGAAAGTATAAACTCTCAAGAAGATATGGTTATGAAAAAAATAAACGAAATAAATCATTGCATCGACAGTCAGAAGAGAATCTCTAACGAAAATAAAAAATGGAATCAGAAATACAATCAAAAGCTATAAATCTAATAAATGAAAAACTAATATATCTAGAAAATCGTTCTAGACGAAAAATCTTAGAATTGATAGTGTCAAAGAAATTCAAGGCGAAACGTGGGATGAGTGTAAAAAAACAGTTAAGGATAATTTTGCCAATAATCTTAAAATCAGTAAAGACATTATAATCGAAAGAGCACACAGGTCAGGTCCATTAAAACAAGGTAAAGAGCAAACGATTATCATCAAACTTTTAAATTTCAACGACAAAAGGTTAATTCTACAAAACTCAAAAAAACTACGCGGAACCGGCGTGATCGTAAACGAAGACTTTGCAAAGGAAACAATAGAAAAGCGTATTTATTATTTTCATGTTTTTATTTTAATCATTATTATTGGGTCTTAATTATATTTACTTTTAATAATATTATTATTCTTATTATTATACAATCAATTATTTTTATTATTGTTGTTGTTATTAATTTATTGCTACTTTTATTTTTATTATAACTATATGTGTCTATAATATGTTTTATATCATCGAGGAGTTTTTACTTTATATTAGTTTTTCTAACTATTTGTAAATGACCGTGGAAATTACATCTGAAGAATATATAATTGATTGATTGATTGATAATTATTTAATCTAAGGTTTCATCAGATGCAGGGGCGAATCCAGCATTTTTTTGTCTTTAAGATCGCTAACTTCCAGACACAAAGCAAACTTCAAACTTTTATATGTTTATACTTATGTCAAATAAAGATGCTTTTCAAAAAAGTGCGATGATTGGAGGCTGAGAAAAAAAATGCCGCAAAATTTTCTTCCCCCCTCCTGCCCCAAACGAAAGAGCAAAAAATTGATGAAATAACTTTTATACTATTTTCAACTAGACTATAATGATGAATATAAATTCATCAATAAATTTTAAATTTCATAGTAAAATAATTTAGCGTTCTAAAATTAAGACCATATAAAGTTTAAACCCCCCTCAATTTGAGGAGACTGCAAATTTTATATGGTCATAATTTTTGAACACTAAATTATTTTATTATGAAATTTAAAACTTATCGATGATCGATTTACGGTTAAAGAATATAAAGATTTTTACCCAAGTGATGCTATACCACCTCGTTTGTATGGAGTCATAAAAGCCCACAAACCTGAAAAAAACTACCAGATGCGAGTTATCGTAAGCACTATTGGAATGGCTACATACAAAATTTCTAAATTATTAACTGATATGATACAACCCATCTTCAATAAGAGCAATACACATTTAAAAAACTCTGAACATTTTGTTAACTTAGCTAATTCATGGAATATTGAAAAAGATGAAGTCCAAGTGTCTTACGATATCACTAATTTATATCCTTCAGTCTCAGTAAAGGAAGCGATAATTATCCTTATTGAGAGGTTGAAAAATGATCCTAGTTTTACATCAAAATTTACCTTTGATGAAATAAAAACTCTTTAAGATATATGCCTTTTGCATTGTTGTTTTTTATTTGAACACGACATTTATGAACTAGAAGATTCTGGATCTATTGGTTTAGGATTTATGGTAGTGTTTTTTACAGTTTCACGAAAGTAATGCTATTGCACAAGCGATTTCCAATAATATTCAATTAAAGTCATTTAAAAGATATGTCGATGACTCCTATTCTCGTTTTAACTCTACTAAAGATGTGAAAAAAAATTTTAATATTACTTAATAACAAACATAAAAATATTCAATACAACATGGAAATCGAAAATGAAAAGAAAACGCTAAACTTTCTTGACATTACTATTATTAACAATAAAACTGGTACGCACGATTTTAAAGTTTAATGTAAAGATGCCATAACTAATGTCCAAGCCAAACCTAACTAATGCCATGATCCAAAAATTAAAAACAGAGTTTTCTAAGGTTTTGTTCATAGGGAATTATATTTATGCTCTGATAATAATATTGAACAACAGTTATTAATTCTAGTTGATGTTTTTGTAGAAAATGGTTATATAAAACAAACCTGGAAAATGTTATAAAAACCAATAAAGAAAATTTACATAATAAAAAATAAAATATTGAAACTCAACATTTATCAATTGCATCAAATAATATCTTTACCGTGGATTCCAGGAATTAGCCCGAAGTTAAAAAATGTTTTTAAAAAAGTAGGTTATACACCAGTCTTTAAATCTCCAAAAATTTGCAACATATACTTACCACAAAAAATAAACCTGCTCTTCCTATAAATTCTTACCCAGGTGTGTACAAACTTGAATGCTCCTGCAAAAAATGTTATATCGGTGAAACAAAATTAAAAATCTCATCTCGCATTTACCAACATCAAAAAAATACATACAAAGAAAAATGGGATTATTCAGCCATAACAGAGCATTCAAAAAATTGTCATGGCAATTTTTCATGGAACAATAAAAATACTTTAAAAGTAGAAGTTAGTAATTTTAACAGAAAAGTGAGGGAAGCCCTTGAAATGCAACGCCATGAATGTTCACCTTCGGACGGCGGTCTAAATCAGGATGTCAGAGGTTACGTCACAACTTCCTTTTGGAAACCTATGTTTCGGTATTTAAATGAAAAGAAACTATTGCATTGATTTGTTTATATATATATATATATATATATATATCAGGGGCGGATCCAGCATTTTTTGGTGTTTGAGATAGCTAACTTCCAGACATGGAGCAAACTCCAAACATTTATATGTTTATACTTATATCAAATAAGGATGGTTTGCAAAAAATTGCGATGATTGGAGACTGGGAACAAAAAAGCCCCAAAATTTGAGACGTACCCGCCCCAAACGTGAGAGCAACAAGTTGATAAAATATATTTTGTACTATTCTCAACAAGACTTATATTTATCTATAGATTTTAAATTTCATTGTAAAATATTTCAGCGTTCAAAAATTATGACCATATAAAAATTGTAACCCCCTCGAATTGAGGGGGATTCAAACTTTACATGGTCATAATTTTTGAACGCTGAAATATTTTACAATGAAATTTAAAATCTATAGATAAATATAAGTCTTGTTGAGAATAGTACAAAAAATATTTTATCAACTTGTTGCTCTCACGTTTGGGGCGGGTACGTCTCAAATTTTGGGGCTTTTTTGTTCCCAGTCTCCAATCATCGCAATTTTTTGCAAACCATCCTTATTTGATATAAGTATAAACATATAAATGTTTGGAGTTTGCTCCATGTTTGGAAGTTAGCTATCTCAAACACCAAAAAATGCTGGATCCGCCCCTGTATATATATATATATATATATATATATATATATATATATATATATATATATATATATATATATATATATATATATATATATATATATATATATGTATATATATATATAGGTAGAAATATAGATAGATAGATAGATATATATATATATATATATATATATATATATATATATATATATATATATATATATATATATATATATATATATGTGTGTGTGTATATATATATTTGACAACGAGGGTAGCTATAATCCCTTGAAGTATTGTATGAAAATTTATTTCAAATAAAGAGTTACATCCATAATAGAAGTTTTAATTTAATTATATTTTAAACTCTTTAATGATGTCTTTTAAAATTTTAAATCAAAGTTGATCCAGATATTAAATAATTCAATGACATTATTACGGGTTGTTCATATTATTCTAACGAATTAGAAGAGTTTTCTTATAAAAATACAAAAAACAATAATTTTGATCAACTAGGAATTCTTCATATAAATAGCAGAAGCCTAAACCGCAATTTCGAAAATCTTCTCAATTTGATACAAGAAACCAACAATTTTTTAATGTAATTTGTTTAACTAAAAGCTGGATTACTGAAAATGATTTAAATACTACTTGAAATTTTAATCTTCCTTTCTTTGAGTTCATTTCTCAAGAGAGACTTATCAATAAAAGCGGTGGAGAAGTTCTTATTTATGTAAAGAAAAGTATTGCACAATATGTTAGGAATGATTTAAGTATTTCTGACGGCGAAAAAGAAATTTTAACTATTGAAATTCTTAACAATCAATCTATAAACATTTTACTGAACTGTTGCTATAGGCCTCCAAACAGTGTGGCTGAGAAGATGAACATGTATTTTGAGGAAAATCTTTTCAAAAAAGGCTTCTTTGAAAAAAAAAAGAATTTTATTGTAGGGGATTTCAAAATAAATTGCTTCCACTACTCTACGGACATTAAAGTTAAAAATTTTTATGATTCTATTTTTGAAATGGGAGTCACTCCGAAATCAGCTAATTGATAACATTCTAACAACTGATTTTTAACAGTGACATTATTAAAGGTATCTTAAAAACAGACATATCTGGCCATTTCCCTATCTTTTTTGCAATGCAAACAACATTCACGATCATTTCTTTAATACATTTTACTCTGTTTATGATGCTAAGTCTCTTTTATATCAAAAAACAATAAATCAAAAAAACATTAATTCTCTCTGGGTTAATAAAGGTTTAAAAAATCATCAAAAGTTAAGTAAAAATTATACATAAATTATCTAAAAAACAAATCATTCGCCAATGAGAAAATATATAAAGATTACAAAAATCTTTTTGAAAAAGATCGAAAAAACTTAAAAAACATTACTATTCTAAAATTCTCAATAAAGCAAATAATTGTAAACGCTCTTGGGAAATAATAAAATAAATTACCGGTAAATCTAAATCATGCTCAGGTTCCCTGCCACACATAATCAAAGTAATAATAACAATATAAATAATTCTGAAATAATAGCTCATGAATTCAATAAATTTTTTGTTGAAATCGGCCCTAAACTATCTAAATTTATTCCTAATACAGAACCCTTATTTAAAGATTTCTTAGTACCGATGGATAATTCCATTCACTCGGATGAGTTATCTAAAGAGTTATTATTTGATGAGTTCGAAAAAGTTTTCAAAACACTAAAAAAAAAAAAAAAAGCAGTTGGACAGGATGAAATCAATAGTAACATAATTTTAGATTGCTTTGAACAAATAAAATATATTATTTTAAAGTCTTTAAATTATCAATAGAACAAGGAGTCTTTCCTGATCAATTAAAAATTGCTAAAGTCATTTCACTTTTCATAGGTGGTGACAAATTTAATATAAGTAATTACCGGCCTTTTTCTATCTAATCTATATTTTCAAAAATACTAGAAAGAATTCTAGAGTACTAGAAAGAGTTCAATAGAGTATTTAATTATTTTAGTTTGAATATTTCATTATACAAAAATCAGTTTAGCTTTAAAAAGAATAACTCAACTGAACATGTAATTATTCAGTTGGTGCGTGAAATTTCTAATTCTTTTGAAAAATCTCAATTTACATTAGGAATTTTTATTGATCTTTCAAAAACATTTGATACTGTCGATCATGATATTTTGCTTTATAAATTAGTTATTACGGAATAAATGAAAGAGTAATTTAATGGTTTCAAAGTTATTTATCGAACAGAAAACAATTTGTTTCTTGTAATAAACTTAATCATAAACAGATTTTAAATGTTTCCTGTGGTGTTCCTCAAGGTTCCACCTTTTTTTTTTGTTTCTAATATATATCAACGACTTGCATAATGCATCAAATCTTCTATGTATTATGTTTGCTGATGACGCAAACTTATTTCTCTCTAACAGTGACATCTATCTACTTTTCTCCATGATGAACAAAGAACTTCAAAACATATCTAAATGGTTTAAAAGTAACAAATTAACATTAAATATAACCAAAACATCATATTAACTATGTTTGCTCGAAAGTTTCAAAAAGTATCGGAATTTTATATAAGACACATACTCATTTATATAAAAATAACTTAACTAAACTTTATTACTCTTTTATCCACAGTTATATAAGTTATGGAATTATTACCTGGGGTAGCACTGATCCAAGCAAGTTACAATGTCTCTATCGCCGTCAGAAACATGCGATCCGTTTAATTAATTCTGCAGATCGGTTCGCACATTCCTCAATATTTTTTAATCAAATGAAAATCCTAGATATATATAAACTAAACGTATATAAAAATTTATCTTTTGTCTATATGTGGGAGCATGATTTATCTCCTTTAACTTTTAAAAATCTTTTTATTTTGAAACCATTAACCAAGTTTAACATGAGGAACAATAATTATTTATATGAACCATTCTGTCAAACAAAATTCAATCAATTTTGTATCACTTATCGTGCAGCTCATCTCTGGAACAAAATTATTTTGCCTAACTTCAACTTGCCCCTAACTTATCCTGTTTTCACAAATAAATTAAAAGATCACATTCTTTCTATTGAAAATATCTTAGAATATTTTTAATTTATCTTGTGATAAAAAACAAAATAATAATAATTTTTATTGTCATGTATTTTCAAGTTATTGTCATATATGTTCAAGTTTTGTTTTATACTTGTTTACAATTTATTTTCATTTATGTAAATACGATTTATTGTTTTTATATGATTTTTTACGTACTTTTATTGTAAAAAGGCGTTTTTATAATATGTTACGTACTCTCTTTTGTAAAAAGCTTCTGACGATAAGATCATCGTGATAAATTATACGTGATAATAATACTTCTTTTAGAAACATTGTTTATATTTGAAAAATATGTAATTTATATATATATTACGTTAAATGTAAACGAACAAACAAAACAAAACAAAAGTAACTGCTTTATCAACAAAGTAATAAAAATTTGCAACCGCTTAGAGCTAACCTTCATTCAGTGTTTGATTAAGGAAGAAAAAATCATTATTAAACGTCGTAACGATGACGTAGAAGATAATATAGCGGAAAATTTAATCCAGTCCTTCAAATTCTGGAACATCAGGGACCAGAGAATGATACTCAAAAATTTGATGGAAGAAAGCATTTCAAGAAGAATTTGAATAAGAATTTCAACTTAGAATATAAACTAATAGTTTTATAGCTTTTGTATTTTTTACCTTTAATTTGGCCGATGAAAAGAATAAATAAATAAAAATAGATTCTTTTTCATTCCATCACTAAAAAAAAAGTTATTTACCCCCAGCTCTACCTAATATTGTTATTGACCATGTTTAAAAAAAAGAGATTGCGTCACAAAATATTTAGGTGTAATCCTTGATGAGAACATCCCATGGTAGCAACATTTTGATTTTGTTGGTACAAAAGTTTCCATAAATATTGGTATTCTTTATTATGGCCAGAATCTATATTAAAAAAAAAAAAGTTTTATCACTACTTTATTATGCATTAATTTATAGCTATTTAAGTTAAGCAAATATTAATTGGGTTAGCACTGCAAAAAGTAAGTTACAATCTCTCTATCACTGTCAGTAACATGGAATACTATGATATATATATATATATATATATATATATATATATATATATATATACACTTATTTTTGCTGATTGTTTTTCTCATTCAAAATAACTTTTTTCTTAAATGAGAATATTTAGTACTTAAAAAAACTTTTAAGGTGGTAGTAGAGTAATAAGAAAAAAAAATTCAACTTTTACAGATATTTTTTTTTTCTCAAATTGTGTTATATACTATAAGAAAGCAAATAATTGAAAAAAAAATTTAAACATTTATTTATTTATCAATAAGGTCAAAAATGGGATAAAGGGCGACGAAGATTTTTTGAAGCAACCGTTCAAAATTTAAGATATATTATGTATGTCATAGTGTCGTAAACTAAAAGATTTATATTTGGTCTAAAACTCGATAAAATATAAAAATATTTGCCCAAAATCTTTTAAAAACACTAAACAAGAGAAGCAGTAAAGATTATTCAATGTATGTTGTAAATACTAATACATTAAAAAAAAGTGGGCCAAATTTCAAATCAATTTGATAATTATTTTTAAAATATCTCCGTCGTAAACCTAAATAACATGGCTTTGAGAAAAATGCAAGTAAAACAAAAATAAATAAATAAACAAAGTTCGAAATTCTTCACTTTTTTTGCAATACAACGACTAATATTTATTTTGATCAAAACAAACTTTTTTTTTGTATAAATAATATTTTTTTCTTGATTTTGTTGTATGATTGCCATTCCGAAGGATTTTTTGTTTTATGATTAAAATGCTAGCCATTTCAAAACTATTTTCGTTTATGATTATATTTATATATGACTAACATAGTTGTATAGAGCTTAAAAATACTTTTTAAAAAAGGGCTATTTAACTTTAGAAGTTGATTGGATCTAGAGTTATTGCATTTTTTGTGCTGGAAAAACTGCTAATTTTTGACAAAACGTCTTGTCCTTAAGTATGGAAAATTTGGCGTGAAATGCCACCGAAATAAAATAAAAAGATAAAATAACAAGAGCAAAAGAAACTATACGTAAAGGAATAAAAACATAATATACATAATTTCTAAACAAATTTTGCAAGTACCATTTTTTCAAGAAAACATAAATAAGTACTAGTTTTAAATTGAGGAAAATTGCCACTTCCACATCGACGTTAAAAACATAATTGCCACTTCCACATCGACTCTTTGATTGCCACTTTAATTGCCAATTCCACATCGACTCTTTCAAAAAACGCTATTTTTTCAGTACAAATTAATCTTGAAGTTTTTAGACGCTGAGAACGTAAAAATAATATATGAATGTTAAATATATTTAAATATATAGAAAATTTCATACAAATTAAATGTGTTTTGGTACTTAGGAAATCTTACCTTCAAAATCTACATTTGAAGCAAGTTTTATTAATAGTGGTCTTAAGACACTTATAATATATAAAACATAGTACTTTCTATATATGGTTGGAAAAAAGTTGAGTCAAATTAATTGATGCTAAAAACTTAAAGTTCTAGTTTTATTATAAAAAAAGATATAAGAAAAAAAAGTTCATGAAAACTACATGATTTTGGTCAAAAAACAAATGTTTTTCGTTGCGCTCTAGAATCGTTTTTCTGCTACCGAGACTTGTTTGGTGTCTTTAAGTAAACTACAATTTTGCCCATTATTACTAAATGTAATTCCAAACTTGTCAAAAAAGTTATTTCAAAAATTGTTGTTCATCATAAAATTTACAACAAATGGTCTTACTTTAATACTTAGAGCAGTTCAATGCTACAATATTAGGGGTTTCTTCAAGTGGTTAATGCTAAACACACATTTAACTAGATCGTTTTGTTTTGCATTAAGTTCTTTTTAGCAGTAGATAATTAAATAAACAGTTTCTCATTAACAACGATCAAAACAAGTTTTTAGTCGAATACACAGGCTTACTTTTTTAGAAGAATAAAAATGTAAGTTTACAAAATCTTCACATTATCTACCACCTTAATATTTTATGCTTCGATTTGTGCATATGGATGCACAAATCGCCAAAACAAAAATAAGGCGTGTCGTTTCACAGGTATGTTAAAACACTTATAGTAAGTATAAGCGTTTCATCATACCTGTAAAAACAACACGCCTCGTTTTGTATTAGTATTAGTGTAATACTAATACTAACTATCGTTAGCATTAGTAAATTACTAATACTAATAATACACTATAATTAAAGAGTAATACTGTTATCAATTATATAAGTTATACAAGGCATATTATTATTAATATTATTATTTTATTTTACTTTGTGAATTGTACATTACTATAAGGAAGTCATTATTTTTACATGCGTACAAATCATGTTTACATTATAAAAATCTTATTTGTACGAAAAAAACGTTAAAAATACTTTAATTTTTTCAAAAATGTGAAATTCGCGTAAATTCCTACTTCTGCGGATGTGAAATATGACATATTTTGAGGCGCGGCCAACAGGGTTGAAAGTTTAAATCATCATTTAGGAAATTTTCTTTTTAATTTAAATGTCTAAGTAATTTTATTTAGTTTTAATTTTATGTTTTATAAATTTAACTATAGTTTATTTATAATTATATTTATTTTTTATTTTTATTTTTCAAAGTTTTATAGAATAAGTGCATCAATTCGAACATAAATCGACAGGTTTAGATGTAGTCGTATCATTTTTATGGAGACTTACATGTTGATCATTTTTATGAAGACTTAGATATTGTTCAATTGATAAAAAAAAATTACTGCTAGATTTTTTACCATTTGAATCAAAACTAGGGTTGTTAACCGGAGGATTTCGTGCAATTCCGGAAAAACAACATTCTTTCGTAAGGAGATTGAGAACGAGGAATTACATTTTTTCGTACCGAATGTTACAAAACATTTAAAATCGCCGATGTTCATTTCGCAAAATTCACTTCCGAAATTTAGCATTTCGCAAGTTGACAACTATTTTGCAACATACGAAAGTACGGTTTCGGTCGCACTTGTGAAACAAACATTGTCGCTAATCGACGTTTTGAAGTCTATAAGCTTAAGCATATTTCTGATAAAATATACCTATTTCAATAATTTCTAAAAGTGTGCACGTTACTAAAGTTCTAGCAGATTTTAAAGGTATTTAGAGTCCTGTTTGAATACGCTTTTCGAAGTGTAGATCTAAGAAAATATTGTTTTTTAATTTTAATAAGATATAAATTTGAGTATAAGATTGTATAGTTCAATCAGTTAGATACGTGATAATTCGCCGCAGAGATCCGGGTTCGCATCCCGCAGCCATTGTAACTTTTGTTCATCAAACTCTTTTTACTTAAGATAGCATTTTTTGACCTCCATGTTCTATATTACAGATCTTTCGTCACCTTCACAATAGTGACAACCTCTCTTCTGTTAGTTATTCTTTTAAGATTGAGTTCATTGTGCTTAATTCAACACGTTTCCCTTGCTTTACTAAGTTCTACTTAAATTATGATGAAATGTACGTAAAACAACTTTTTCAAATAATATAAATCATTCTGCTTTAAATCTTTTGCTCTTTGTACTAGACATCTGTCCTAAATACTTTGTAATAATTTCTAGCTAACTCTGAGTCTAATATAACCATTTCTGAATATAATTTCCCTGAGGCTCCTACAGCCTATTGTGTTCCATTAAAAGTAACTAGTTTTTGAGTCCAGATATTAATTATAAGCATTTAAAGGTTCACATTACTATTCATTTTCCTGATATATAGAATCCTATTTGCATACGTATCTCTTTCTGTAAATTCTGTTTTATATAGTTTCTTGATTATATATTAAATAAATATTACTATTCACTTAGTTGAATGAACGTATAGCTCATTCAGTTAAGACATTTGGCCGCGTAGACCCAGGTTCACATCCCGCTGTTTCACATATATTTCTTCTCTTTTTACTCTTTCTGATATCATTTACCTTTAGAGAGATCTCTCGTTCTTTATAATAAAGTATTTAATTGTTTATCACACATCCTCTTTATACTTTTTAAAAAGAAAGGCATACTGTTTATCTGTTCATTGAGAGTCCAACTTAACGGGATTTTACTGTATATATATATATATATATATATATATATATATATATATATATATATATATATATATATATATATATATATATATATATATATATATATATATATATATACATATATATATATATACATATATATATATATATATATATATATATATATATATATATATATATATATATATATATATATATATATATATATATATATATAAATGTCTACATATTTATATATATATATATTATAATTTTATTATTTATTATTTAAACTGTTAACAGTTAATATCTTAAATATATCGTAACATAAAATCTTTTGCGTCTTTTTCGTAACTACACATTCCGAAATGCTTTTTCCGTAAGGAACTATTTCGTAAGTATTCTTGCGAAATGATTTGTTTCGCAAGTTTTCTTTCGCAATGCTTTATTACGGAATTTTATTTACTATTTATATTTTCGTATAGCGCGTTACGGAATGTGCATTTTTGCATGTGCAACTTCCGCAATAACAATTCTATTACGGTAGATAAAGATGCGAAATTTTCGCAAGTTTTGATTTTCGGCGAACAACCCTAATCAAAACGTCATTATTACCTCTAACTTATTCAAGAAATAAAGCAAGTCTTCGACTATGATACAGAACTTTCCAAGGAAATCTGGAAACATAAAGCCGCAGGTAACATGCCTATAATTAAGTGGAACATAATTAAAAGATGCCAATATTATAACCCATCTACAAAAAGGTGTAACCTCTGCATCAATGAAAAATATTTTGTTATGACTTTTGATAGTCAACAAAAGAGTGAACTAGTTTCTGCTTGTAGGTATAGGAAAATATTTTTACTTTCTTACTTTTTGCTAAAGTAAAGCATATTACGTGATTTGCTATCGAGAAAAGGTATTGACTTATACAAAACACCTGTTACAGAGGACACCTTTGTTTCAAGAAGACCAATATGGTTTTTACATGACAAATTTTCATCAAAAAGTAATCTCAAAAATTTTGTGCATTTTTCACGTTTAATTTTATTTTTATTAATAAACAGTTTAGGCAGCTTTAACGGAAGATTAATTGATTGCTTTTTTTCATAAAAAAGAGTAAAGCTATTTTTTTCACAATTTAGGGATAATTTATTTGCTATGAACCAGAGGTTGAAATTTTCGAGCTTAATATTTATAGCTTCAAACAAAGTCTTTGCGCGAAGACTTTGTTTGAAACTATGATATTGAATTCGAAAAATTCTAAAATTGATGAAAAATTCTAGAATTGATTCTAATATTGAACTCGAAAATTCTAAAATTGATGACATTCCCAGCTAACAAAAAACGTTCAAGAACGTTTGACAAACGTTGTGAACGTTTGAGTACGTTCTATCAACTTTATAGAACGTTCTTAAACGTTTGCAACGTTTATTGAACGTTTTTTGTTAGCTGGGTTTTTAAATTTTTACATTATTCAACATTTTAGTATTATTTTTTTTAGGGTTTCCGTAGTAACTGGAAGTAATAAACTTGAAGTAAATCACGCTGGCGACACAATTTTTTTTGAATGGCATCTGAGAGGTGTTGTTGATTAATTTACAGGAACTAAATCCAAAAATGATCTCAGTATTTCTCTACTACGTCAAGTTTTAAACCATATGGTTTTCACTTTCTTAAAAATTATGATAAAATGTTAATTATGAAGTAGTTAGCAAATATAATCTTTTATCCATATATTACCATACAATAGAAAACTAAATAATTGGGCTAGACTGCAATGCTTATTTAACACAAATAATTTTTTTGCAAAACGTATGGCTACTGCATATATAAATTTTGCACAGGACTATTGCGTTTAATGCTCCAACAAAAGTTGGCCAGAATATGTATATTCTATCTAACTTTCAAGTCTTGATGAAATCGTTTTCCTTACTCATCACTGACAACACAATGAAGAAAATGTAGTTTAATACTCATATTGCAATTAAGTACTTTATAATTTTCTAATAGTGAGCAATATTTTTGTAATTATGTGGTTTTCCAAGAAAGTTCTTGACGATGTCTTTAAATGGTATTAAATCATTCTTCTCAAGATTCAACATAGTTCTGGCAAAATGTTTTTCTTTGATAAACTATCAAACTTGTGGACCGGCCTTATTCTTTTCAATTAACAGGCTAGGAAATGCAATGACAATGTACTTGAAAAAGTCACCATCTGTTCGCAGTACTTCCACAAAATGCTCCTCGAGAACTAACTTTATGTGCAAAGGTATAAGAATTATTTTTTTTCTGACAACATGTGGTTCATGTAGGCCAGAATGTTTCAAAACAATTCTTATCTTGAGCTCTGCTATCCTACATACAGAGAAACCAAGGATACTTTGTGTAACCAACTTGCTGACCAAGAAGGAAGCACGCTATTTTAAGGTTAACTTGATTGTCTACTGATGCTTCTAATACTTTAATAACTTTATGATTCTCTTTATTTTTCACCAAGAATACTCAATAGACACTGCACCAAATAAGTTGCCATTAGGTAGCAGTGGGCACTTAAAGCTCCGTTTTGAGATACAAGTGATCATTTGCCATTGGATTGTAGTCTAAAAATCTCTATTCCTTTGGTAAACCAGAAATGGTATGACCATGGTATGGTAATGAGAGCAAATATATACCATATATGGTAAACCAGATATGGTAATGAGAGCAAAACACAAAATTACTCTCAATTTGAAAGTGCTGCATAAAAGTACTTTCCCTTACTTTTCAAAAGTAAGACACTTTCACTCCTTGTTCAAGTAAGTTTTTTTCATTCAGTCTTGATGGTAGGATTTCTAAAGCTTTTTTCGATACACCTAAATACCATCCTAAATCATTCAACTCGGGCTGATCAAATCCATTACAAGCTGATTTGTGATGCTCAAAATCTGCATCATTTCTGCCATTGCCTTCTTCAACATCTCTTATTTCTTCTAGAAAAGATAGTTGTTTAAATACTGACACTGAAATTTCATTTGAATGACACAAAGGTCTTATAGCTAATGGTAAACTAGGGTAAACTATTTTCATTTCATTTTTTTTTTCGTTAAAACCTAATGTTTTTACTAGACAAAAGTAACAATGTAGAGTGATCTTTTTGCCACAGCCAAACCGTGGTAATCCCGAATGCTAACTTTTCTTGTGTTCTCTTGGTCCACATACGTATACTTTTGACACACTGCTTCCGCACTTTGTGAGGGGCTTTTGAGTTGTTTTAATCACTAATTTTTATATTGAAATATGCAAAATAGCCTTTTTAATATTGATGTTTCCTTTTTTACTTGGAATAGTAAAACTACCACAATTATTGCAAAATGAATCAGGTGGTTATTTAGGCATTTACGACGAAAAGTAACAGAAACAGACATAAAATAAAGGAAATATAAAAACAATTAGATGTAAAACATGTTTTGATTAAAATTAAAAGTTCACACAAAAAGGAGCTTATAGCCCAGACAAACTACTTTTGTAGATTGTATAGTAGACTGTTCCAATCGCAATCAGCTGGTAACTCTTTTACGGTGAAAATTTGTTTAACTAGTCCAAAGGGTGGAGAAAAGTTGACGTACTAAAAAAAACTTTCATTGACTTGAATATTCAGCAAAGAAAGATGCAAATTTTACTTTTATTCTTTCTAGTCACAAACAGTTGTTACAATAAAATTTAATATTATTGATTACATTAATAAAGAAAATTAGAAAAAATTTAATATTATTGATTTAAGTTAATAATGAAATTTAAAAAAAATTGTCGCAGCCAATTGTCGTTTTGAATTTTTTCGGTTTTTTTGTTTGTTTTTCTATTTTAGAAAAAAAGTAGAAATCTATTTGATAAAACTTTAAAAAAAAAAAAAAAAAGCATCTTAAATACATTTATTAAAAAAGAGTTTTCTATATATTTTGTAAAATTCTCTTTGCAATAAGAAAACGATTTATTAACATTTTTCCCTTCAAGCTTGACAAAAAGTTTCCTCTGGTTGCTTGGTTACTCCGATCGAAAAACATTTTAATGGAAAATCTTTTATTAAAAATGTTTTGAAAAACACATTTTTTATTTATGTAAAGATTTAAAACAAAACTTAAAAAAGATTTAATAGTTACTAGTAAATAAAAGTTAATGATTAAATAAAGTTTTAAAGTCAGAAAAAGTGTCAAAAATAAAATGACTATAAGCGTTTATTTTTATTTTAAATTTATTTTAGGTTAAAAAGTTTTAAGTTTTAAGTTTAAATTTATTTTAGGTTAAAAAAAGGCAAAATGGGTTTGTTCTTAGTTCGATGTCTAGTTCCTGATCAAAGAGGTAATCAAAACTATAAAATTATAAAGATACTCGTAACTTATATGTATAAAAACAAAATTAGTTAGTTTTAAAAATACCATTAATTTCAAATGTGTTTCATTTTTAAAAAAATCAGCAAATAAATTTCGCGTTAACAATTTTCTCCGCAGACAATTTAAAAAGTCGCAGAGAGCTACGATTTGCTACGACAAGACACACGCTGCAAACACCCATTTCAGATAGAGAAAACGAGAAAACTTCGCCATTGAGAAAGTCGCTCCGTAACTTATTTCGTAAGTAGTTGTTAGTTAAAAGTTAAAAAAAAATTAAATCAAATTAAAAATAATAACAAAAAAATAATAATAATAATAATAACGGGTCAAAAATAGGAAGAACAACATTTTTTAAAATTCTTTTATTCTTGAGATGAAAATGTGTATTTGTTTTAGAAAATGTGTTAATGTTTTAGAAAGTTGCTTTCGGAGTTTTATTACTGATAGTCGTCTTCGAAAATTATCAACTATGAGTGTCATATCAAGTAAGTTTTTATTCATTTTCAAAGAGTATTGAAAATTTAGTTTATTTGTTAAATTATTTTAATTGATAACAAAAAATGGATTTTTTTATTTAAACTCTCAGTTTCTGAGTCTTTACAAGTTGTTTTACTTACAGAATGTAAATTTAAAAAAAACAAATATTTAAAACAAGTTTAAAGCCTTAGGATAGTTATAAACGCTTCATCGATTGCTTTTTTATTACTCTAAATTTAATTTGTTGTTTTGAAAAAGTGAAACTAAAAATAACTAAAACGAAATATTTGAAAAATTCAAATAAATTTACAAATAAGGAAGGCTATGTAATTTGTTTTAATTACGTACTGTTGCTACTTTTACGTACAAAACAATGCCTAAATTTGATGGTTCTACAAAACTAAATTTTTCAAAAAGTTTTATTAAAGTTCTAAAGAAAAAATTTAGACAATTTAAGTAAACACACTGGTTTAAAAACTGATTTTCTGTAATTCATAATGGTCAATAATGGTACATTGCCCTCCATCTTGTCTAAATTTCTTATTATATTACAGGGAAAGCAGAGTAGGGGAATTAGGGTAGGGAGAGCGTTGCAATGTTAAGCTCTAAAATAGATTATTTTCTTTTTTAGGTTAACATCTAAAATTATTATTATTGGGCATAATACGTTTTTAAAACGCTTTTAAAAATTTTTTTATTAGGTTTAAACCTAGTAAAAACGTCCAAAGAACGTTTAAAAAACGTATAAAATATGTCCACTGGGATCTAGATAATTTTAGTAAAGACGAGTTTTTTAATGAACTCAATTACATTTTGTCTATTCAATGTTATCTTCTAATGACATTAACCCGGTGGGAAATGAGTCAGCAACTAGCGAGCGACTAGCTAGCTTTTTAGCGATATTCAAGCGATTTTTTTTATCTTATTTTATTCTTTACTAAAGTCTCTACCATCTTTAAAAATGCAATTATTAGTGTTGAGTCTATTATAATTATGAGAATAATTGAACTTTAAACATTGCGATTTTGTAACAATGTGTCGCTAGCTATATATCGTAGCTTTGTAGCTAGTTACAAAATATCTACAAATCTATAGTTGGTTGATAGCTACATACCAAAATTTTTTTGATAGCGATTTTATTACAATATGACGGTAGCTACAATAGCCTGTGGATCTTTAGCTTATTAAGCTAGCTGTCCTCGTAACCACATCGCTGTCTTTATCTTTAAAAATATCGAAAGATTTTCGCTAACTTAAGCTGGCGATCCTCGTGGGCAAATCGCTATCTTAAATCGTAACGATTATAGCTAGCTATTCGCTAGCCGATTTCCCACCGGGAAATAGACAAAATGTAATTATATAACAGGGAAAGGCTTTATTACATTTTGTCTATTCAATGTCATCTTCTGATGACATTGAATAGACAAAATGTAATAAAGTTTCTTTTCTATGATAAATATCTTTCTTTAAATTTTTTTACCTTCATGCCAAATAAACACCAATATCTATTAAACATCGAAAAAACGTTTAGACAAAACGCTTTGTTTTGATCGACTACCATTTAGAAAATAATCTAGAATAATTTTCAAAACTAAAAATTGTAAAAATCTTTAATTAACAATTCTTTAATTAATAGTTCTTAAAAACCAAACAAAGTTTAATGCCACAAAGCAAATACTATATTTATAGATTTTTAACTTATTTATGCTTAATTGTTTTTTCAAAGTAAATTCAATCAATTAGATTTAACTATAAAATGATACTCAGAACAGATTTTTAACCTAACAAGTAATAATGTTATCTTTATTTAGTGATAATGCAGTCTCTATCTATTGATAAAGTTTTTGTTAATGTTGTTAATTGTTATTGGTATGCTTATTTTAACATTAGGTTTTATTTAAGAATTATTTAAGTTTTCCACAACTGTCATTTTTACATATATTCGTATGTTAAGGTTTTGTTAAATAAGTTTTAAGCGAGGCTTGACGTTAAGGCTATATATTGTCTTTCTCTAACCGCCTTTGGTGTGTGTTGGCAAAGTCAACACACACCAAAGGCGCTAAAACAACTTCATCAATATGCCGCATGATTAATACTCTAATATTGAACAGAGTTGCAATTATTAACTAATTATAGCAATTATTATTCAATTGCAATTGCAATAACTGCAAAATGCAATTATTATAATGCCAAATCAAAACCAATTGCAATTAATAATCAAGCACAGCAAAAATCTATTATTTATATTTATTAACATAATCAAGTGTTTATTATAATCAACAAGTGAAGAATGTAAAATAGGTTTAAATTTACGTCAACCGACTAAATAAATAAAAAATTTGTCAACTGATTTTTTTTTTTTTTTTTTTTCCTGCGTACCCTTAAAATTTAATGTTTAGATCTTTAATGATTATTTATCTATCTCTAAAATTATGTTTTTAACTTAAAAATTGACTAAAGCATAGGGGAGAGTCGGGTAATGGCGAACGCGGGGTAACTCCGAACAAGGTCGTTACGGCATGTTAGAAAAAGATAGTTGACAATCCATTTTTTTCTGACAAGAGTGGGTTCCATGCTTAGTTCCAGACGTGCAATAGTGTAGTATAGATGCGCAGGTTCTCAAATGCGTATAAAGAACAGAGCACTAATAAATTAGTAAAAAACACTTATGTAATTTTGTATTCAATTCGTACTTTTACCTTCTGTATACAGAAGGTAAAAGTACACACACATACTTTCTAATACTATAGTACCAGAAAGTATCCAGGTCACCTTACAATCAATTCATGTAACATTTTATTTGGTTTGAATAAAATTTATTGATATTTGTTTCTTTAACGTTTGATTTAGTTAAAATTTTATTCAATAATATTTTAACGCTTCAATCAAGTTTGATTTGCTTTGATCAACATTTTATTCGCTGTTAGCCAATAATGTTTGTGATTACCCCAAGGTATGTTCGGAATTACCCAACGTACGTAGGGTAATTCCGAACACCAAAGGTTTTGTTTTTAATCGAATTTTTTATTTTTTAATAAGATATATGAAAATTGCTTTTGAGTGTTTCTAACCAAAGGGTTAGACTAAATAATAAGCAAAAAATATCATTAATATATAGTAATAATTGTCTTTAATTCGCATTCCCGCTTAGCTGTTCGCCATTACTCCACTCTCCCCTACTCTTAAATATAATAATTATTTTCTAGAACTTGTCTAGTTTCTAGCTTTTTTCCCAAACCAAAAGTTAAAAACTATCTCTTACAAAAAACATGTCAAAATTTTTTTATAATATTTGACAAAAATGTAAGGTAGTTTCATAAATTTAATGAAACTTTTATTAAAATGATAAATTTTAATAAGAGTCTCTATTATAAAATAATGATTAATACCAATATCGCCGGTGATTGTGCACAACCGTGTAACTAGTATTGGCTATTAATATAATAATAATAATAATTTTAACACCGAATTTCTATTGTTGACATTACAAAAACATGAATAATACTCTTTTATACTAAAATAAACCCAAAATCTGTTGAAATAAAATAAATAAAGTTTTAACCTTCTCCAGAAAAACGCGGTATCATCCAATGCCAGCCATGCGGTTTTTCTCCGACAATATAAGACCTCCTTAAATAAGTCAATAAATAATAAAAAAAAGGAACATTAATAAATAAAAGTGACTGTAGATGAGATCAAAAAGATTTATTAAAAAGATATTGATATCCTTTTAAACAGGTGCTCAAATTATTAGTTTTTAGATCCAGATGAGTAAAAAAAATAATGAACTTAACAGAGATTATTAATGATACTATTTTACTTTATCATATGATTTTTATATTACTATATTATAATATGAAAACTTTTTTTGAAAACTTAATTTAGTTTTTTAAATAGTTGTGTGCACTATAGTTTTTGAGACTTCCTTTGCAACCACCAATGCAACGAATTTGTTGATTTTTTAACTTTATCAAGTTTTTAGATGAAATTTTTAGTCTTTAAAACATCCTGTTTGCTTTAAAATACCCTGTTTGCTTTAAAACATCCTGTTTGCTTTGAAACATCCTGTTTGCTTTGAAACATCCTGTTTGCTTAATATTTTAGCAGTTTTCAAAAAAAATTTAGAATAAGTTTTACAGCTTCACGTTTAATAGTTAATATCATACCTTTTGACTATATTCTAGTGGGCACAAGACCTAAATAAGACGTTTTTTTAACGTTTAAAAGGCGTCTAAAACGAGACCAACTAAAATTTGTAAAAATTATGAAAAAGGGATTTGATACGAAAAGAAGATAAAGAAAATGAAGAAGGGACATTTTTTTCATTAATTATTATTACAAAAAAAAATTATATCTTTAAAAATAATTATCTGTTTTACACAATTTTTTATTTTACTAAATTTTATGAAGCTCTAAAAAAAATTTAATGATCTTGCCACGCAGAAAAGCACGATATTACTCGTCGATTTTACTTATAATATCTCGATATTACTTAAATGGCGCGAACAATCATTTAATATTGTATCGTAGAGTAAGCTAATGTAGTTTATCTAATCATTAAATTGGTTTTTACCTTGACCTAAAAACCAAAAGATAAATATTATTTTGTAAATTTTACAATAAATACTATTAACATTTGCTATTAACAAAAAAATAAAATTGACAATAAACATTTTTCAAGAAATATTTAAGTAAAAATAATTTAATAAAATTTAGGCATAGAAATCCCTGAAATCATAGAGTTTCCTACACTTGGATTGGAAGGTTTACTGGAAGAAACAGATTTTACAAAAGAAGAGCTTCAAAGAATGTATCGAGGATTTAAAACTGTATGTGCACATCAAAGATTATTTATTAAGTTTTTATTATTCAAGACTTATTAAAACAACTTTAAAAACAAGCTAAATTACTTTGTAAGTATGAATCAAACCCACAAAGTAACTTAGTTTTTTTAGTATATTATTTAAGCTTCTAGATAGAAATGAAGTATTAAAATTTGCATCAGTGATGACGCCAAACTCTAAAAAAAAGTGTGAGGATTATATAGATTTTTTTATATTTTACTAAAATTATATTTATTAACTTGTTTTTACTTTGACCTTAGTATACTTTGTTTGTAGTTTTTACTTTCAACTTAATGTGCAAAAGTTAAAAAATAAATTTTCTAGTTAAATTTTAGAGATTTTGGTTTAGTACTAAATTTTTAAGAAAAAGATTTTTTAACAAATTTTTTTTGTTTGTTTGTTTGGGTAACTTCACTAATTACTGGTGATATTTTAATAAGAATAACAATAACTACCTGTAGCATGAAATAAAACTATAAATACAAAGAGTACATCAAATTTTAAAGAATAAAATCTCTGTTAGTTAAAGTTAGAATAATAATTAATATTTTGTCACCTAATTTTATATAATGCAATAATAAAGATAAAATTTTACCAAATAACGGCTACTTTAACATACTATACTAAATACTGGCCATTATAATTGTTTATTAGCCTATGGTCATAAAACTAGAAGCGAATATGTTAAAATTTATAAAAAAAAAAAAAAAAAAAATCTTTATAAAAAAACAAAATTTTATTTTGTTTAATATATGAGCCTACTTTCAGTTTTTTTCTTTACATTCAAAATTCTAAGCTTTTCCTTTTTTTAAATTTACGAGCACCTTCCTCAGCCTTGTCTTCCAGGTTCAAATTGCTGGCCATATCTAATTTTAATATATTTTTGAGTTATTACATTTATCATGTTTTATTATATATATATATATATATATATATATATATATATATATATATATATATATATATATATATATATATATATATATATATATATATATATATATATATATATATATATATATATACATTTATATATATATATATATATATATATATATATATATATATATATATATATATATATATATATATATATATATATATATATATATATATATATATATATATATATATATATACATTTATATATATATATATATATATATATATATATATATATATATATATATATATATATATATATATATATATATATATAGATATAGATTTAAAAGTTTTTGAATAAAAATTACTTTAAGGGGCTTCTCAAAACTCCTAAACATTTAATGGGTCCTTATTAATAATAAAAAAAGTCCTGTTGGGTCTCAAAAGACGCGAAATTATATGAAAATTTCAAAAATAATGGTTATTTTAAAATAAGTAGTTTATTAATTTTAGACTTTATTGAATAGTTATTGAAATACTAATTACTAACTATTGAAACTTATCAAATAAAAATAAAAAAGTTGATCTTCTACACAGTTCTTTATATATAAGGAATAAAAAAGGTTACCCTATATTTAATACCATTTTAACAATGATGTTGTTAATATTCACACGCTTTATTATATAGTGGTTGTACCCCAAAAAAAAGAAATTTTTTTTTCATTATTAATTTAATTTCAGCTATTTTTATTTATCTAGTCTATTTCTGTGAAAAGAAATAAATAACTTAAAGAATAACTATAAAGAGTTCTAAATTATCCTTTAAAGATTTGGTACTGCAAAAATTAGCCCTTAGAAATATATGTTTTGTATTGTTTTAAAAAATACAAGTAAAGTGTATATACTTTTTTGTTTGTTGATGACTATTTTTTACAAGAACACATTTTTTAGTTTTTGATCTTATATCCATACAAATAAAGTTTTGTAAGACATAGATGGATTCTTTATTAACATTTATTTTGGATGTACATATTTGAGTAATTTTCTTATAAATGGGTTTATAAAAAGTATGCTATAGCAAGAGAAAGAAGTTTTTATTAGTTAAATTATTATTTTGTCAATAATTAAAATGACTTCCAACAAACTGTTTTTCGGAACATCAACCAAGCCATGGAAGTGGATTGGCTTCTTAAAAAAAAGTCTTTGATGATGATAACGAAAAATGTTTAACATGATTATGAACTTAACTGCGTTTTTAAATTGGCATTAACAATTGAAAGATGTTTAAAACTTACGAGCAACCGTGGTGCAGTGGTTAGAGCGCTTGCTTTAGAAGCAAGAAATCCAGGTTTCGAAGTGAGCTCTAGTTAAATGCTCCTTTGCGGTGTCTTGTGACAAAACCGTTAGTTCTTCTTGGAACACCTGAAATAAAAATTTTAAAAAAAGAGTTAAAGTTTAAGAAATCGGAAAAAATACACTGCAATTAAACAAATTAGTTGCTCAAGAAATATGCATCAAAGTATGACTAAACATCGTTGCCGCAACATTATTAGGAAAAATCATGCTACTTGAATTAAATCCTCTAAAGAGAATACACAAAAAGCGTAGAGATAACAACTTGGTAAAAATTATTAAAAAACGTAAATTATTAATGTAGCTGTCAGTAAGATAGTTCATGGTAGCGTAGAAGATGCTCTTCAATAAATTGTATTGTCACTGCAATAAAATGTTGTTCTAAAATATAAAAATAAAAGATTGTTCTCCCTGCAAGACATGGTCAAGAAAAAAAGGTTTTCCTACTTATGATACCTAGAAGATCACACATAACTACAAAATTAATTATAAGGTTATCTCAGAATAATTGGAATCTGAGGACAAATATTTAGACAATCTGTCAAGAAGCTCAATGAACCTGACATACATCGGAGATGGAGATACCAAGTCTTATATGCAATTTCTTGTTAGACGCGGTTAGAAACCAACTTTAATCAATAGGTTTAAGTTTTTGGTATAAGTATTCAGAGTATTATTGTTCATTGAGACCAGAAAAATTACTTGCAAAATTAATTTACACTAAAAACTGTAATTGAGCACTTTAAACCAATTCTTTCTCACAAAAATCATGGTACTGAGGATTTGCCAGAGTAATGTTAAATGTACAACATAAAAAGATGTTGTGTACAACATAAAGAAACAGAAGATGTTGTGCACAACATAAAGAAACAGAAGATGCTGTGTACAAAGTGGTTTAATTGTGTTGAAATCTTACCATAGTTCTAGTATTTTTTTATTAGGTTTTTCTAATTGTTAACATTTCATGGATTTTTTGACTTTTCATCAAAAATAACCTTTTAAGCATTTATTGCAGTTCCTTTAACTCCTAGCATATGTTATTGTGTATTTGTAATATGTTGAACAAAACAAAAAAACAAAAAAGTTTGCACATTGTGAAGCTCTATATAACTTTTTCTAAACTGAAATGATTTATAATTTAAAAGTTGATGAAATTTTATTTACTGCATAATACAAAACTACATTAAAGTTTGATTTATAGAATATGTTTTCAAGATATTGTTTAAAAGAGGTTCCAAATTTACTAATTTATACGCAAAATTAAGGAGTGGGTGGGTTAAAAAAATAAGCTTAGTTGCTAAGCAATTTAAAAGTTATTAACTAAATCATTCCTAAAGTAACTTTGTTACTTACTTTAGGAATAATTCATAACTTTAGAAAAACATAAATATTTCGACATCTATATTTAATTTTTTTTTTCTTTTTACCACCTTAAAATATACCTGTTGTTAAAAAATCTATATAACGTGATTAAAAAAATATTTTTGGTTGTTTTTTATTATTAGTATTGTATATTATTATATAAAAAATTTGCGTTAATATAAACAATTTTGCTATAATATTTTATTGTAGAATATACAAAAAGTTTAAAATAAAACGTATTTTGTCCGTATAAAGAGGTTACATACACTTGTTCTATAGCCTTACAAAATAATAATGATATTATTTAAAATTTCTTACTTTCTATAAATCATTTTTGTATTTAAAAGTGTCGGTTAATTATTTATAATACTAATTACTTTTAAGGAATGTTCAGAAGGATTAATAGATCGAAACACTTTTGTATCTATACAGTATTTACTATACCCAGACGGAGGTACAAATTTTTCAAATCAATTTGATGATGAAAGTTTTTAGCTTGTTACATATTTCAAAAAACAAGTAATTATAAATATATTTCATAAGTTGCTTATAAGTCATTTAAAATTAATTTTGAATTAAAAGTTTTTCGTTTTATTACATTTATAAGTCTTTTTAATCTTAAATTATTTTTTTTTAGTTCTTTAAGATTTTCGTTTTATCATTAAGTCAACCTTCTTTTCATTTCACAAAAGCCTTTATGATGACAGGGTAATAACGACAACCTATTTTTAAAGCAGTTTCCTGCTAGAAACCGTTGACCATGGACGAGTTTTCTTAATTTAAAATATGTAAGTTTTAGACATTAGGAATACTTTGAATAAAGAATTTTAAAGCATACCCTAACTGGCATTACTTTAAATAGCTGGGTAAATTTAGATGCAAATCTTTTTTTTTTTTCAAGTTGTTATTATGACAAGAATTCATATGAAACTGTTCAAACCTAAAACATCATTGTATTAAAAATAGTTTATAATTTTATTATTTAAAATTTTGCTTTTTTTATTGGTTGTTATTGTTCCTTAAAAAATAATTTAAATATTTCGAATATTTTAATTTAAAATAATAAAAGTTTAATGAAGTTTTTCAGCTTACTACAGTAAGCTGAAAAACATGTTCCATTGCTAAAGCATAACATTTTTCAACTTTGTTTTATACATTTTTATACATACATTTTTTATATATTTATGAATAACGTTCAAAAAAAAAACCCTACATAAATTGTCAGAAACATGAAACAATTTTAAGATTATCATTTATTGGCTTCAGTACATAGATCGGCATACATAGATATAGGCATGACGGGTATTTGATAATTGCCTTTAGGCATGAAACTGTTAATGCTATATATATATATATATATATATATATATATATATATATATATATATATATATATATATATATATATTTATTTATTTATATTAAATGAATAAAAACAACTATTGATGGAACTCTGAGTTTCATGCCTTTCGGCAATCATCAGCCATTGTGTATTTCGTCACTTAAAAACCGTTTAAAAATTACAAATTAAAATTACGGTGGAACGAGTTCTGACGTTACCAAACAAAACAAAACAAAACAAAAATACGTCAAAGGTTTTAGTCCCCGGTATCAAATAAGGATAGTAAAAATTTTTTTGAATGCCGGCACTTTGATATTATTTCATATCTTTTATTAAGTAAGTTTTCTCCCTTATATGATAATATGTGAAACTTCTCGCGGAGACAAAGATTACAAACTTTTGATGCTTGATTGTAGGGCTTACATTGTGCTATTATCTTCCATGTAATCACAGGATTTATATGTTTCGACTTTAGCTCCCATATTTCTTTGGAAAGTTCAGTGTCATTTTTATATTTGGGTGCATTGAAAGATTTAAGATGGTTGGCATATCTTAATTTAAATGTGGTTTCACTTATACCGAAATAAACTTTATCTTTGCATTGAGGATCACCAGAACTTACAGTGGCTTGGTATACGATATTGCTAAAAAGGCATTGGTTATTTAACGGGCAAATATTTTTGTCTATGCAGTTACATTTTTTTGATGTTTTATTTTTATCGCTATGTAAAATTTTGTTATTATGCGTATTTATTAAAGACTTGACATTAGGCATGCAACTATAGCTTACTTTAACATAGTTTCGATTAAAAATTTTATGAAGCCTGTGTCCTACTGGAAAGTGTTGGTCAGTTAAAGCTAAAAAGCGATTTCCAATTTTAGTTTCAACATTTTTGCTAAACGGGGGGTTGTACCATATAATTTTACGCTTGCGATGTCTTTTTTGATTTTTGTTTATTTGCGGTTGGTAGGTGAGTTTTGAATTGTATCCTAATTTACGTAAAGCCTCTTCATACGGAATAATTGAGTTATTGAACACAGTTTCATTTACTGCCATATTCGATAATCTTAACTCAATAGTGCGAGGGATTTCTTTTATTATATTAGGTGGATGGTTTGACTCTGAATGAACATACATAAGTTGGTTATTAGGTTTACAATACGGTTGATAAGAACTGTCAATCAGGTTCAATGTTACATCAAGAAAATTGACAATTTTAATATTACATTGGATGGAGATAAGTAGGTTGTTACTTTTAAAAATATGTGTAAAATGTTTTTTGATTTTTTCCATTTGCTGGCCGCTTTTGTTTTCAAAAACAGCAAGCCCGTCGTCACGATACAAGCCAAAAGTATTTTTATCGTAATGTTGAGAGAGCTGAAACAACATAAAAATACCAACTAGTTCACAAACTTCAGCTCCATCAAATGCTCCCATTGTGACATCAAATAATCCGCCTCTTTTCTTTATCCAAGCTCAAAACTCACCTACCAACCGCAAATAAACAAAAATCAAAAAAGACATCGCAAGCGTAAAATTATATGGTACAACCCCCCGTTTAGCAAAAATGTTGAAACTAAAATTGGAAATCGCTTTTTAGCTTTAACTGACCAACACTTTCCAGTAGGACACAGGCTTCATAAAATTTTTAATCGAAACTATGTTAAAGTAAGCTATAGTTGCATGCCTAATGTCAAGTCTTTAATAAATACGCATAATAACAAAATTTTACATAGCGATAAAAATAAAACATCAAAAAAATGTAACTGCATAGACAAAAATATTTGCCCGTTAAATAACCAATGCCTTTTTAGCAATATCGTATATTAAGCCACTGTAAGTTCTGGTGATCCTCAATGCAAAGATAAAGTTTATTTCGGTATAAGTGAAACCACATTTAAATTAAGATATGCCAACCATCTTAAATCTTTCAATGCACCCAAATATAAAAATGACACTGAACTTTCCAAAGAAATATGGGAGCTAAAGTCGAAACATATAAATCCTGTGATTACATGGAAGATAATAGCACAATGTAAGCCCTACAATCAAGCATCAAAAGTTTGTAATCTTTGTCTCCGCGAGAAGTTTCACATATTATCATATAAGGGAGAAAACTTACTTAATAAAAGATATGAAATAATATCAAAGTGCCGGCATTCAAAAAAATTTTTACTATCCTTATTTGATACCGGGGACTAAAACCTTTGACGTCTTTTTGTTTTGTTTTGTTTTGTTTGGTAACGTCAGAACTCGTTCCACCGTAATTTTAATTTGTAATTTTTAAACGGTTTTTAAGTGACGAAATACACAATGGCTGATGATTGCCGAAAGGCATGAAACTCAGAGTTCCATCAATAGTTGTTTTTATTCATTTAATATAAATAAATAAATATTGCTCTATTATTTAATAGTATTGAGCACTCTTAAACGCACAAGAGTATTTGTATTATTATTATTATACCATAATAATACACTTTCTATTTTGTATATATATATATATATATATATATATATATATATACGCTACTGTGTGTATATATATATATATATATATATATATATATATATATATATATATATATATATATATATATATATATATATATATATATATATATATACACACAGTAACAACTTTATGGACAGGTTGGACAAATGCCAGGGACCTTATAAAACAAATAGGCGACCTCTAGCAGTACCACCTCCAGGATTTAATTCAGGTGGGGGGTGCATGAAGAACCTTTTTTCTCACTATATCCTCTATACTTTTTTTGTATATGTATGTACCTACTAAATATCTGAGCCCAATCTACGATTATTAATTATGACTCAGTCATTTAAAATTGTGACTGACTGGTCAATAACTTTTTGCCTGCCAGTAATTACTGAATAATGACTCAGTCATTTATACTGATTTATATATTATAATATAACAATATAAAATATATCAACGTGCAGTATTGAAAGATCTTTTAGCACATTACGGTGCGTCAAAACTTGAAACCGACCTACAATGAGTGACGATTGACTGAGTGGATTATGTATGCTTAGTGTACACAAAAAAAGAATAAATAACAATATAAGTAAGTGACCATAGCCCATAGATTTTTTAATGGGAAAATTTTACGTGACCTGACAAAACACGTACGGAGGAGTTTTAATAAATAAACAAAGCTGAAACAAAATTAATTTTGTTGCATTGCAATTAAACGCTGTATTTCGAAAACGTGACTAGTCACACTTTCAAAAATGAGGTTATTTGAAAAAAATTTTTTTTTTTAGGAACAGATAAAAAATTTTAAATAAAATAAATATTTTTTTGAAAAATTAAAAATTTTTTTAGAAAAAATAAAGATAAAATTTTTTCTAGGAAAAAATTTTTTCACTCTCCTGTAAAATCTTAATTTTGTGACTCGTCACGTTTTCGCAATACAGCGTTCAATTGGTTTGCTAGTTTTAGAACAAAAATGTTAGAATTTTGAGTAAAACTTTTATTTAAAATTTGAACAGTTTGTTAATTAAGTGAATAAAAACATTAAACTTCTAAAACACTTTTATTAAATTTATTTACAAATTAATAAAACCACCAGTAAAAAAGTTTTGATTAACAGAGCTAATCGAGGCGAGTGCCCTTCGTACTGAGGTACTACTCGTACGCTGAGTAGGCGGAGCCGGGATTAGAGCGTGCAATCTTGCTGCTACGGCCAATAATATTTCAGAACTTTTAAGCAGCGCTCTAACCAACTGGCTCAAACAATATATTGATATGATATGATAGATACTGTGATATGATAGATACTGTATCATGATATGATAGATACTATGATATGATAGATACTGTTCTGCAGCATAGTCAAAAGTCAGTAGGATCATTTGAGTAAGGCAAAGACGGGCGACCATAGATATAGAGAACCGTTTTACTCGTTATAATCTTTTGAATACTTTAATGTTGACCGCAACTGGTTTGGCATTTCGTTATACCTGAGTCAAGCTTAATGTGAGTGTTGCTGGTTGTTTGCTGATTGATGTGATTTAAATCTTAATTGGAAGTCGGTTAACGGTATAGCTTATCTTGTTATGTAAATGGCAAAATTAGACAGCATGAAAAGTCACACATCTCTATTACTGCTTCTATTGTCTATCATGAAAATGCAACGTACAAAAACAGTCAAAATTATGGAATGATTGTTGAGCTAGTCATTAACAATATATTGAGCCTTGCAAAACTTTGTCTACCTTTTCGAGGACACCACAAAATAATATCTGCGGATGGTTGTGAAGGAAAAAATTTGGGGGTTAGTTACTATGCATGCTAATTTTTGACCTTGAAAAAAGTAATTTTTTGAGAGTTTTATATGAAAATGTCTTTTTTAAGTGAAACTGATATAAATGATACTCTTTTTATACTAGTCCTCTCAAAACATACCTATTAAAACAAAAACAAACAAAAATTAAATGGATGTTTGTTATAAAATAAAACCATATTATTTTAGCAATAATAAATTTATGTAAAACTAGACTGTTCTTTTTATTAAATTTTAAAGCAAAACGAAGCGTTTTTAAAAAAGGTTTTGCTTATACAGAAAACGTATTCAAAGTTACCTCATTTCTGGAGTAACTTTCAATGACTAATTAAATTAATATTATACAAAACCCTTTTGTTTAAACATTGTTTTGAGTTTGAATTATGTAATAGTCAACCTAGCCTCTAAAGCATTTTGTTAAATTTCATTTATTGTTAATATTGATAGAAGCGCAAGTAAAAATATATCTCAAAAAAACTCAAAGCAACCCCGGTTTACGGTATATGACCATATGACCATTTATTCAAGCATATATATTAAGAGAGAAAAAAGAATTAACCTTTTTTTCAAAAAAATCTTTTTAAACAACCTTTTATTGTTCTAAAGCGATAATTATGTATGCTTCTAATCCTCGAATATTTTTAATCCCCCTATTGATGGAATCAGTTGCGGATTATAACTGAGAAAAATGAGGCCATAAACTCAGGCCCCACAATTTAAGGGGCCCAAAAATTTAATTTTTAAGAAGAAAAAAATTTCTAAACACATGTTGTTTTCTTACAATTTCTCTGCAACCTTCAAAAACAAAAACCGTATTGTCTAATTATACAAATTTATTACCTCACAAGGTTATCACTTCTCAAGGCATGCAAAAGAAAAAATAATTTTTAACTTAGCTCAAAAATAATCTGGTGTTAGAGTTTTCTCTTGTGATTCAATTCATTCAAAGGAAGTGTGTTAGTATTTTATTTAGGTAATTGCAAATGTTTTTTGAAGTAAAACATCACTATCATACAATGAGTTTTGTTTTACATAAAAAATTTGTTTGAAGCGTCGTTTGTACATCGTTTGTACGTCGTTTGATGTACGTTTGTGTAACATAGATAAAATTAGGTTTGATAGTATTTAGTTTTAATTAGTATTTTTTTTTATTGCAAGTTTTAGGTGGCCTAATAATGTCTGTTTTCAGTCGGACTTATAAGAGCGGTGCTGCGGTGCTGCAAAGCGAAAAATGCTTCAGAAAAAAGTGAAAGAGAAGAAAATATATTATGAAGACCACCAAACTTGATACTTTTTTCACAAAGTCAAGAATAGTGGATAATACAGTTCCAATTAGTAGAACTGCAGTCTCATTTAGAAGTAAACAACAACATAGATACATTGTTACATACTAATGCTATGGCTGCTCTCAAGCAAATTAATAATCGAACCAACGAAGAACATTAGAACTTATATCAAACCGATATTAGATTGTGGAAAAGTGTTTCTAAAGATGTGCAAGAGTACTTAATCAGGAAAAGAAGTGCTAAAAGTCAAAACATAACCGACAATTTTGAAAAGTCAAAACGGGTATATGATAATCCAAATCGGGTTTGTTATTTCTCATCTGCATTATTCAATCGGATACTTCCTCTAACGAACTAGATCTAAAACTCAACCGTACCTAGCTTTGTTATTCCCCAACAAATAGAAAGATAAACTGTTTTATTTGTAAGCTTCTCTCATCTACTCAAACAGATTTATGTCATGTGCCATTGAAATGCATGAGAAGAGTCCGTGTTACTAAGCAGCAACTCTGTCTTTCATAGAGCGATCGCAATTGGCTGAAATGGTTGATATCACTCATGAAGAAGGAGTTAAGAGTTAAGAGTGTTTTGCACATTCATTAAATTTAGTGCTAATGCAACACAAGCACTTTCAACGGGCTACTAGGACTTTTGGTCAGCTCTTAGTGCAATTTCAAAAGATAATAAAAAGAAAGCTGTTACAAGGCAGGAAAATTTTGGTTTATTAAATCGGTTTAATATACTAGAAACTGGAATTTTTATTGCGCTTTGGGATACAATTTTTCAGAGAATGAAGAAAACTACCAAGCTTCTGCAGAGTTCAACACTGAATGTAAATACAGCTGCTTTTTATTGCATTCCTTGAGAGATTTTATAGAATCACTCTGCACAGATTCAGCCTATTTGACGAGCAAGACATGATGTTAAGTAATATAAAGATTTATAAAGAAGATAGTAGCAGAAAGAAGAAAAAGAAAGTTCAATTTTACGAAGGATTAGTCGAGGATGAATGCTATGACAACTCGGGTCAGACCAAATTCAGAAGAAACGCATTTTTCTCCATTCTCGACAAATTTATCAATACCCTAATTCAACGCGCACATGCAAGTTCTGCTGTTTGTAGCAAATTTGGTTTTTTGAACAATTTAACTAATTTATCCCCTGACGCAATAAAGGAACAATATGAAAATGTCAGGATGGCTCACAGTGAAAACATTAAATAAGTTTAAAAGATGAAATGGTTCATTTTTCTAAAAATTCAATTCGCCAAATTTGCAGAACAGTTTAAGGATGAAGATTACAGTAAAGAGTTATTAATTTACAAGTTGATAATTGACCATGGACTGAAGGAAGCATTTTCCAATGTCGAAATTACATTTTTTATTTAATTGAGTCTGATGGTGTCCAATTGTCCAACTGTCTTGTAAAAGGCCTCCTAGGCAAAGACTTTAGGGGTAAGCAGAAAAACTCTGCTAACCAGCCTCGAACCCCTTCTTCATCTATTAGGCTGGCGTAGATGTAACCTGTGTTACATTGTTTCCTGCCTAGGATGATGAATGCTGGATCTCCTTGACTCTACTCATAGAATTTTGCTTATGCCTCCTTGATAATGGCTATGCAACTCTTCCTGTTATCTCCATATGAGGGTACAGCTCTAAAACTCAGTTTAATGGTTCTGAGGCCGGCTGGTAGTAAGGTTTCCCAAACTCTGTGGTAGCTCTCAGAGAGGCTGATACCATCAACAGCTGCAAAATATCAGAGTATTAACAGTGCCATGTTGTGCATGGATGGTGTCCCTGTTAACGCTTTTGATGTGCATTGTCAAGGCCACATAGAGAGCCCTATGTCACGGCTTAGGGTTAATTAACAGGACTGAGACAACTGCATAGCTCATTGATTAGGAGGCTGTGCTCTATCTATGAATGAGTCAAGTTCTCATTAAACCCAAATCATGACCAAAGTAACCAAAAATTTAAAACCTAAAAAACCATCCCCACCACCTAAATATTTTAATATATCTTTTACAAATATTCGCGGTCTACGAAGCAACTTTCCATCAGTTGAGTCTTACCTCCTGCAGACTTGCTTGCACTCAGTGAAACAAATTTAAGTTCTGCAATTCCTTCTTCAGATGTCAGTGTTGATGGGTACTATCCTTTGATTCGTAAAGACTCCAATATTCACATGCTAGGTTTAGGGGTATACATACGCATTAATTCCCCTTTTAGTTGTGAAATTAGGTTCGAATCCTGATCCTGCTGGCACTAAAGCCTTTTGCTTCTGCGTTTCTCAATCTCTTACTCAGATAGTTAACTTTGTGACTCGTTTTCCTGACAACACTAATCATTTACCTTCACTCCTTGACTTATGTCTTGTCTCTGACCCTAGCTTATGTTCAGTTTCTCCCTTTTCTCCCTTAGGTGGTACTGACCATGCAATGATCTCTATAAATCTTTCTTCTCGTACTTCTTTTTTGGGCTCACCTTATTATCGCACCACCTACTACTAAACTAAAGCTGACTGGGATTCCTTTCGTGATTTTCTTCGTGATGGTCTTTGGGCTGATGTTTTTTCTCTCTCAGCTGACAAATGCACCTCCTACGTAACCTCCTGGATTCAGGCTGGAATGGAAGCTTTTATTCCTTCTCGTCGGTTTCAAGTCAAGCCTCATTCTACTCCATGGTTTTCTCTATCTTGTGCGGCTGCTATATCCAATCGTAATCATTTTTCATCTTTTTCAAAAGAACAACTCTCTTGAGAACAAACGGCTATATATTATTGCAAGAAATCGATGTAAAAGGGTGCTTTCTGATGCTAAACTCTATTATTCTCAGTTCACTAAATCTCGCATCTTATCACAGAAGTTAGGCTCTAAAGACTTTTGGAAAATCTTCAACAGCATTATTAACAAGGGTAGATCTAACATTCCATCTCTCATTCATGGGACTGATCTTATTACCTCTCCCAAGGATAAGGCAGAACTATTTGCAAAGAACTTTTCTTCTAATTCCACTCTTGAATCTTATGGACATTCTCTTCCTTCCATTCCAGTCAAACAGGTTGACCCATTGTTAGACATTCAAATCACTCCGGCTTCTGTTGCTAAAGTCATATCTCAATTAAACTCGTCTACTGCTTGTGGTCCAGACAACATTCCTGTCACAGTCTTGCAGAATTGTTCTCCAGAACTTTCTTCAATTCTCTCTAAACTATTTAACAAGTGTTTGACTGAGTCTTGTTTTCCTGCTTGTTGGAAAATGGCATCTGTGGTTCCAACATTCAAAAACTCTGGAGAAAATTCTGACCCTTCCAATTATCGTCCGATCAGTCTTCTTTCTGTTATTAGCAAGGTCTTTGAGTCTTTGATCAACAAATTCCTCACATCTCATCTTGAGTCAAATAAACTACTGTCAGACAATCAATACGGTTTTCGATCCTCTCGCTCTACGGCCGACTTGCTAACTGCTGTAACTGAAAGATTTTATCGTGCATTAGGTGGACGCGGTGAGGCTAGGGCTATTGCTCTCGACATATCTAAAGCTTTCGACAAAGTTTGGCATGCTGGTCTTCTCCATAAGCTTGCTTCATATGGTGTTTTTGGGAAAGTTTTGAGATTATCAAATCATTTCTTTCTAACTGGTTTATTAAAGTCATCCTTGAAGGTCAACACTCTTCTTTATTTCCAGTAACTTCTGGGGTTCCCCAAGGTTCCATCTTGGACCCTGTTTTGTTTCTTATCTACATAAACAATCTTCCTGACAACCTTTCATCTAAAGTAGCTCTTTTTGCTGATGAATCAACTTTATACTCCTGTCTTGACAAAAAGTCTTCTCTTTTCGATCGCCTAGAACAAGCAGCTAATCTTGAATCCGATCTCACTTCAGTAATAGATTGGGGTTCACAGTGGCTTGTGAATTTCAACTCTAAAAAAACCCAGTTGTTTACTGCAAACAACTACCGTAATATGGTTAACATTCCTATATTAATGAATGGCAATCCTCTTACTGAGTCCTCCTCTTTACGTCTTCTTGGATTATCGCTTACTACTGACCTTTCATGGAAACCATATATACAATCGATTGCTAAATTAGCTTCTGCTAAGGTTGCTTCTCTTTATCGTGCTCGCCATTTTCTTACTTCTGATTCCATTCTCTACCTCTACAAATCTCTTATTCGTCCCTGTATGGAATACTGTTGTCATATTTGGGCTGGTTCTTCTAACGATTCACTTACTCTTTTTGACAAGGTCCAAAAACGCATTGTAAATATTGTTGGACCTGGACTATCTGCTAAGCTTGAACCTCTTTCCCATCGTCGTAAAGTTGCATCTCTTTCTCTTTTCTACAAATACTATTATGGTCACTGCTCAAAGGAGTTATCATTTCTAGTTCCATCAACTAAAATTCATTCTCGTTTTACTCGTCATTCAGCTAAGTCTTATTCATTTACTGTATCTGTCCCTGCATGCTCTAAAAACTTTTATTCATCTAGTTTTTTTCCCCGCACTTCAATCCTTTGGAACTCTCTCCCATCTTCATGTTTTCCTGACTCATGCAACCTTCAACTTTTCAAGTCTTTTGTCAACCGTTTCCTTGCTCTATAACTCTGTTATTTTTTTTTTCCTAGTAACTCCCAACTTAATAGTGGTTGCTTGCGGCCATGTTGGGAGTGAATGCAAAAGAAAAAAAAAAAAAAAATTGTACAGGAGAAAGAAGTTTTTCTGAATTGAGTAGAATTAAGAATAAACTGAGATTAACAATGACACATAATAGATTAAATAAATTGTTACTGATGTCAATTATTTTTCAATAAATTTCGATAAAGTGGTAAAAACATTTGCTATAAAAAAAGCGAGGAAAATGATGCCAAACGATACCCAAGAACTAACTTAATTTTGGAATTTTCTATAATATTGTTGTCTAAAATAAACGATACACCATGGATATAAATAACAACAAATATCAACGTCCAGGTATTAAACTAATTTACTTACTATAGACCCCGCAGAATAATTGGCCTCAGTCCCCTCGTGTGCCTAATCCGCCTGGATGGAATAGTAAAAACTACATGGGCAAATACCTTTGAAATAATAATATATGTGGAGTGAAATTATAACCTGTTGATAAAATACAGTTTATAACTGTAAAATAAAGGTGTGGGGCAAAACTATTGGAACATTTTGCTTTTAGACTAACCACGCAATATTTATTTAGAATAATCATTAACTTTATGAAAATAAATTTGGAAAAACTTAAACAGTTGTTTTATATTTCAAAGATATACATACTTCACTTTAAAAAAATTGATAGATGCCCTACTGATAACTGATAAAATAGATGTTTCACATCGTAATGATGCCACTTGTTTCATTGCAGCAAAGAAATGATTATTGAATTTCTTTTTTTTAAATTTTTCCTGTACAATAGTCACAACTAATGGTACCCATGATTTCGTCCTATGATATCTTCCCTAATACTAATGATATCTTCCCTAATACTAATGATATCTTCCCTAATACTAATGATATCTTCCCTAATACTAATGATATCTTCCCTAATACTAATGATATCTTCCCATTTGGAGAGTCATACCTTATTTTTTATATAATAAAAAATCAATGAAGGTAGTTTACAAAATTATAATGATGAAAAGAAGCAACAAATGTTTAAAATATTTTTCGTCACTCTTTGCTTATAGATCCGAAAGTATACGCAGATCGGCTATTTACTTCTTTTGATCGATCAAATAGAGGAAAGCTCAATTTTGAGGTGAAACTTTTTAAATTTAATTTATTTGAAAATTTATGAAAATTTAATATTAGCCTTTTACTTTTTTACAACAATTTCAAGATATCTAGCAAACCTTTTGCATTTTTTAAATAAGGGTACCATTTTTTAGCCTATAATGTTTCCTATAACATTAATAACAAAATAAGATTTTAAAATAAGATATTGAAAAAAAGATTACTAATATTATATCAATCGAACCTTTAACAGGTTATGGTTGACATGAAGGTTTGCAGGTGCTTCAGCCCTCCCCCTCCCCCCACACACACACACATACACGCACACACTTTTTTGTATGATGTGTTAAAATGATATATTTGTTTAGTTGCATAAATTTTTTAAACTTTCATAATATAAAAAAAAGAGTAAATCAGTTATCTGAGTCCAAGTACCATCTTATATTATTAGTTACATTTAAATCGATGTTTAATATTAAATAATCAATATATATCTTTATAAGAAAGGAAAAATAAACAAAGACAGTATAATCTTGTCACTAAGCAACGTTTTTATTTTTAAATAAACTTTAATAAATAATTTTATTATTTAATAAAGATTTTCTGTTATAATTTATTTTACATAAATTAAAACAGATATCTTCATCTATTATCTATTAGAAAGAATATTCTTTATATGTTATCTAAAAGAATAATTGTTTTTACATCTGAAAACAATATTGAAAAATTACGCTTTGCAGAACTCAAGTCATCGCTTAAATATTTTGAATACTTTGATTTAGTATTATAGCAAAAAAACATTACATCATGCAAAATCGCATGAACCAGTATCACATAAAAAAAAACTGAAAAAAATTTACTTTAGTGACGTCATTCTTTAGCAACCTTAATTGTCAATCTTTTGTAACTGAAACTTTTTCATAAAGTCAAGGGTAAATCTGGGATGTTGTGGGATGTGGGGTTTTTTGTAATGACATCGCAAATGGTGGTTGCTTTTTTTTAATAAAAAACTTTTTTAAAGAGGAAAAAAGAAGAAAGAAAAAGAAAACTTTTTTTTTATTAATGATATATAAACCAATAATAAATAAATATATACAGTTATTTATTATTGATTTTGATTTTCATTTTAGCCATTTATTGTATATGTTTTATTATACCGTATTAGTTTTAATATTTTTATTATCATATATATTTTTTATTTATTTATTTATTTTTAATTTTAGGTCATTTTTTTTTTGTGTGTGTGATTTTTTGTTTTGCTAAAAGTAGTTAACGTACTTTTTGTTTTTTTTGTAATGTTTGTTATAAACTTTGTTTTGTTTTGATTTTCTTCGTGTTTTTCTGTTAATATTTTCTTTATCTATTTTGTCATAATGTTTGTAATATACTTTGGTTATTATATTATAACTCAGATAAAACTCTTTTTTTTTTTAATCAACACTTACTTCCTTGGATCTTGCTCGAAAACCATATTTCAAATCGACTCCAAAATTAACATCTGCTAAGGTTGTATCTCTTTATCGTGCTTGCCACTTTCTTACTTAAGATTCTATTCTTTATCTCTATATATCTCAAGTATGTTTTTGTATGGAATAAAGTTGTCATCCCTCAGGCGGATCTTTCGATGATGCCCTCTCTCTATTAGACAAGGTAAAAAAACGCATTGTGAACATAGTTGGATCTGATTATGCAGCCTACCTCCAACCATAATCACATTGTCGTAATGTTGCTTCTATATCTTTTTTACATTAATAATATAATGGACACAGCTCTAAAGAGCTAGCTTCTTTTGTTCCATCTACAAAAATCCATTTTCGTGTTACTCGTCATACAATTAAGTCTCAACCGTTTACTATGACTAAGTGCTCTAAATATTCTTATTCGACTAGTATTTTTTCTCGAACTTCAGTTTAGAATTCGCTTCATATGTTGCTTTCCTGATTAATATAATTTATAATCTTTTAATTTATAATCATATAATTTGCAATCTTTTAAGTTGTCTTTTGTTTTCTTACAAACTAAAGTTGACCTCAAATCTAATAGTAGTCGCTTACAGCCTTGTTGGAAGTAAAAATATTAAAAAAGAAAATTTATTTGCTCCTTTCATTTACGTTAAATGTTGTTACTGACAACTGAAAATTGCCCCTATAACATCATTTTTTAAACCTCGAGAAAAGTCAAATATTTTAAATTACAGGCCTATATCCATTCGACCTTGTTTTTCAAAAAGAAAGAATAATGTAAAACAAGCTATATAAATATCTAGCTGAGAACAACATGTTGCATTGAATTAGGTTGCAATTGCAAGGAATTAGGTTTTAAAAAAAAAATTCAACTAAACACGCAGTAGTTTAACTTTTCGATCAAATATTGAGCACTTTTGATAATGACAGGTTTACATTAGGAATTTTCATTGATCTGTCAAAAGCTTCTGATACCGGATATTACTAAATACTGAAAAAGTGAGATATTTAAACGCGTTTAAATAGTGAGATATTTAAACGCGTTTAAATAGTGAGATATTTAAACGCGTTTAAATGGTTAGATACTTAAACGCGTTTAAATACCTCAGTGAGAACAAAGATAATCAGAATTATCAGCAAACAAAATTAGGTCTAAATGATTTGTTACTAAGTATATGTTGTTTATGTACAATAGAAATAAAAGTTGTCTTAAAATGGAGTCCTGAGGAATCCCGTAAGTTATGGAGTATGGAATTGTATTATTTTAATCATAGTATAAAAATTGCTTTCTGTTTGTCAAATACCCTTTAAAATAATTTTTTTAAATAGTTTGTGTGCACTTATGTAAAGTTAATGAGTGGTTCGTAAGTAACAAACTTTCACTAAATGTAGATAAAACAAAAGATATATCTTGCCATAAAGTTCGCAAATCAAAAAACATTTCTCTTAAATTACTAAATATTTTAATAATAATACTCAAATAAAAAGGGAACCATAGGTAAACAATTTAGGAGTAACACTGGACGAAAATTTACGGCGGTATTCATATACAATATAATGTATATAAGTGGTATTCATAATTTAATGTAAATAGCATTAAAATAAAACTCTCAAAAAATTTTTACAATGTTAAAGGCTAAACTTTTTCTAAATATAACACCCCAGAAAAAATTCCATTTTGCCTTTATTCACAGATATTTATCTTAACTTTAATATTGCGTGGGCTAGTACAAACAATAACATGAGTACAGAATAATGTTTGGAGCCAACAGAAAAGCTTCTTTAGAATCGCTTTTGTGTGCTCAGTGCCTAAAATGTGTATAAGCTTAGACCAAGTTTTTTAATGTCTCCAAAAATCGTTCAAACTTATTTTAGTAAAATTTATAAACAAAAACTGAAAAACGTTTTCAATTAACAATTTTTTTTTCAAATATAATTTGAAATTAATATTTTATTCAATTAAATACCCCTGACCTTACTGTAAAAAAGTTCCCAGTATATATGTATATATATATAGAAGTATTATTTTTTAGTATGAATTTTTGTTAACTGTAATAAGCTCAGCCGATTGTGTACTTTATGGTTGAAGTGTAGTAATTGAATTTTAGACTCTCAAGCAAACTTGATATGGTGTAATTCAATTGTAAAACATTGTGAGTTTTTATTTAAGTACAAATAAATGTTTATTTAATTACTTATTTAACATTTTTTAAATATATAAAGGTTGTGTAAGTTAAAAAAAGCATCACATTACACAAAAACTACCAAATATAAGTTTAAACAGAAAGTGTGCCTATACATTTATACGTTTAAAAATTTTTTTTAATATTTAAAAAAAATTAAAATTGATGTCTTGCAAGTTTTGAAAAAGGTTTTTTTCAAAACTTGCAAGACATCAATAAAACAGGCAAGAGAGTTAAAATGGGGGAAGATTATATAGAAAGTTAAAGAGAATTAAAATGGGTGAAAATTATATAGAAAGTAAAAGTAATAATCAGCATCTTTTTTTTTAAAGAAATACAAAAATAAACTGTAAACTTGGTGTAAAACAGCTCATTAGCAAAAATTAAAATGATGTCTTTGAATAAATAAAATAGTGTTAAAGTACATTGTAAAAATAGAAAAAGTTTTTAATGTAATTTATGAAACTTTACTACCAATTAATTAGATTGTTAGAATTAATGAATATCCTTAAATTTTTAGACCTCTGTTTTTAACCAGCTTCAAGTTTTGATAATCAGTTATAAAAAGAAGGACGTTCATTCAGAAAAAAAACAGGGTGATTATTCATGAAAAAATGAGGGTAAGGAAACACAATAATACAAAATGTAAAGGACATTTACTAGCACTAAAGAAAACAGGAATTTAAAGTTTTTCGTTAACCTATCAAACATTTGCTGCTTTGCTCCACTGATCGTCAAAAATAAAATTTTCTCTGAAAACAATTTTAGATTTTAAAATTTCAGAAAGTTTAAATCTTTTACACTAGACATAAAAATATTGAGTGAAAACAGAAGAAATCCCATAAAAATATTGAGTGTCTATAAAATAGAAGAAATCCCATTAGCCAACTTTGATAAAAGTTGAGATTTTATGTTGATGCCCTCATACAAAATCCAAACTCTCTGTAAAGAATTTTTTTTTGTTCTTTTTTTTTTTTTTGTTCTTTTTATTACATTTTAAATAAGCATTTTGTTACAATATTTAAAATACAAATAAATAATAATAAAGAAAAAATATATATAATGATCGTTATTAAATACGTTATTAAAAACGCGGGGACTAGTAGAAGATCTTACGGTCTTGTCGTCGAGTACCGCTAAGAAATGTTCGCGTAATAATTTATTAGATATTTACAAGATAAAAAATAAGTAACGTAAGAAACTTAAAATATTCCGTTACAAATACAAGATACAATATTACATATATAATTTTTATAAATTCATGTTTAAATAGAGTATAAAATGGAAGATCACTAAAAAAATATCAAAAGTATATTGTTTTATTATAAGAAAAATAGTTACTTTAATGAATGAAATCCTCAGTAAAATTTTTTAAAACTATTTTATTCCATAAAAATGGTTTGCGATAATCAATACAAAATTTAAAAAGATTTGTTTGAAAAATGGGCTGCTTAATAAAATTATCATTGCGTAAAATGTATTTATTTTTATCTTTTGATGAATACAAGTTATGGAAAGAGGTCGGGGATGAATTGGTTTTACAGTTAAACATAAAACAAAGAATATTAAAAGTATTAAGCTCATATATATTCAAAACTTTCATTTCAAATAGTAAAGACTTGGCATGAGTATAACAATCTTTAAAATATATAAGGTGTGCTACATGCTTCTGCTGACAATAATGAGGTTTAAGTTTATTTTTATTTGTACTACCCCAAGCAATGTTTGCATAGTTTATGTGACAATGAGTAAATGAGTGATATAATTGTACCAAAGTAAGTTTATTTAAAATATCTTTTGCTTTGTACAATATTCCTGTATATTTTGAAATTTTACTTAATAAGTTTTTAATGTGATTTTTCCATGAAATATTCTCATCTATACAAACACCTAGAAAGTTGGTTACTATTACTTGTTTAATTTGTATACTGTCAATAGCAAGATAAGGCATGTTAATTGGCAATTTATGTTTTTTAATGAGAGGATGGAAAAGAATCCATTTAGTTTTGTCAATTTTAAGAGATAATTTATTGGTCTAAAACCAGTCAGATATTTTGATTAACTCAATGTTCACGGAATGAAATAGAGTAGGAATGCTTTTGTGTGATATAAATAAATTAGTGTCATCAGCAAACATAATTATTATTAAATCCGAGGCTTTGTATAAATCATTTATATAAGTAAGGAAAAAAAGAGGTCCTAATATGGATCCTTGAGGAACTCCACATGTAATATTCAACAAATTTGATGAAAATGTTTCATTGGCGCAAACAAATTGTTTTTGATTAGTTAAACAACTTTTCAAACCATTTTAAAACATTGTCTGTTATACCATAGAATTTTAATTTTATAGCAAGAACTTTATGATTAAACGCTTTTGCTAAATCAATAAATATTCCTAATGTGAATTTAGAATTTTCAAATAAGTCTGATATACTTCTTGTGGGCTGAATAATAGCATGCTCTATTGAATTATTTTTTTAAAATCCATATTGCATGTTATATAATTTGTTTGATAATAGGTGATTATACATACAATTATATTTGTACAACAGAATATATATATTCTGTTGTACAAAATTCTTTCTAAAATTTTAGAAAAAACAGAGAAGATAGAAATTGGACGATAGTGTTTTACATTAGTTTTTTCTCTTTCTTTAAATATAGGAATAATTTTTGCTATTTTTAAATCATCAGGAAAAACTCCCTGATTAATAGAGCATTTAAAAATTTGGAAAAGTATGTCTTTTAAAACGTCAAAACAGTTTATAATAACCTTCCCATTGACATCATCTGGACCAACTGCTTTATTTGACTTTAACAATTTAAAAGCACTTTAAAACTCTTTAAAAGACAAATCAAAAAAGTTTAGATACGAGTTTAGACGGTCATATGTTGCCTTTATTAATTTTTTAAGGTTTGGAATTTTTTCGGCTAGGTTTGGTCCTACAGATACAAAATTTTTATTAAATTCGGATGCAATTACTTTTTGATCCAGAAAAAAATTATCACCTACTTTAATAACATTTTTTTAGTTTTATCAGTGATTTCGTTTAATTTGTATATTTCAAGTAAATTAGTGTAGTATAATGTTTTTGAATTTTTCCTAAGGCGTTTAAATAGTCTTCCGTAATTTTTATAAATGGTCTTACTCTTTGATTTTAAATATATAATATAAAGTTTTTGCTTAGTTTTAGAAGATTTTAGAACACCCTTAGTAATCCATGGCGATTTAATTTTTTTATTTTTGTAATTTATTTCTACTTTGGGAAAATTAATGTCATAAATTTCGTAAAGAAAGATTTGTATATTAAATTAATGTCTTCAGAAAAGTTAATAATGATCCAATTAACTAAAGAAAGTTGATTAAACCACCGCCGCGTTTATTTGTTTTCCTCACTAATGAAATCAAATTATAGCCCGGTGTTTTAAAATTAATATCTAAATTTGAGTCATCAGAACTACGCCAAATTTCAGTTAGGCATGTTACACTAAAAAAAGTTAGATTTTCCTCAAAACTGTTGCAAAGATTTTCAAAATATTTTTGTAAACTTCTTGTATTTATATGAATTGCATTAAACACTCCCAAAAAATTCTTTTATTTTAAAATTATAAAAATAGCTCCAGTTGCTTTGTAAAGCATCAGCTTCACTAAAATAACTTTGATCCGGATCAGACTCTTTGTATAAAATCATTGAAATGAAAAGTATCAAAATATTTAGATCGACTTGAATTCATTTTAGTATTTAAAAACGATAAAAATTAAGAAAAATAATAATAAAGATAAATTCAGTAACTTTAAGATAAAAGAATTTTTTAAAAGTCTCGCGTTACAAGTTTATTATATACAACTTTAGCATATTTACCTTTGGCTCTCAAATCTTTTGCTTTTTTAAATAACCGTTTTCGCAATTCTAAAGTTCTTTCGCTGTAGTCTTCGTTTACATAAAATCGATCATTTCACAATAACTGAACATAGTTACCCATGCAGTTTTTTTGTCTTTGTAGTTTAAAAATTTAACTATTATGGTTCTGTTGTACTTTTTTCCATCGCTACTTTTTTTTACCCGTCCTGTGCACCCGTTCAATTTCAACATTACCTTTAAATCCAAGTTCTGTCTTTAAAACATTTTGAATCTTTTCTTCGCTAAATTCCCACGTTTCATTTTCGTCTTCTTCAATTCCCGTAAATTGTATTTTCTTCTTGAAGATTAAATAGCTTAATTTCTATTTTGTCAAACTTCTCATTAAATATTTTTAATTAAGTATTATCATGAATATCTAATAGGTCTTTAATTTGAGAAACGGTAAATTTAGCCATTTTTAATTAAGTTTACAAAAGCACGTCCGTTCACGTCAAAAGTTTTTGCGTGAATGCGTGAATTATTAACGCTCAAAAAGAAGTCTCCCAAAATAAATTTATAAAGAATTTTTTTAATATCCTGAAATCATTCCTCCGTTATATATTATAAAAAAAAAATGATAAAAAAAATTAATAAAAAATTCATTAAAAACCACTTGATATTTAAAAGTTATTGAAAGCTAGACCAAATAAATAATTAGAAAATTTGTCATCGCAAATTATTTTTTTAAGTTTTAAATATACATTAAATTTAAATATATATTAAAATATAGTTTATATACCTCTTATACCATGTTATATAATAACAGAAAGAAGCAAATGGAGCAATGATTAGAGGTAGTCGGTAAAATGCGAACTGCGAAGCGCGAACTGCGAACCGGTAAAATGCGAACATTTTTGCGAACCAAGACACTACCACTACGGTTAATATATTTAAAAAAACTTTTGCTCGTCAATTTTTTAATTTAAGTTAAATATAGTGTAATTTTACATATTTTATTTAAATTAGATTGTATTTCTTTTAAATTAAATTTATTTTATGTTTCTGCTTGAAGTCCATAAAATTATAGTAATATAAACAATTCAACGGTAAACGGAAAATAAAAAATATTACATCATAAACAACCAATAGAACTATGGTTCGCAAAAAAGTTCGCATTTTACCGGTTCGCAGTTCGCGGTTCGCAGTTCGTATTTTACCGACTACCATGACTAGAATATGCTGACTGTATAAACAAAAGATCCGTAAAACGGAAAAGAAATACAGGAAACATTAAAAGATAACCGGATAAACAAACATCATCACCCTCAAATATAAATAAATAAATATAGTCAGATCATCATTCGCAAAACATGCCCAGAGGTAGGGTTTGAACCACGGAACCACAATCCTTTGTTTCTGAGGCAAGTGCGCTGCCACTGCGCCATGGCTACTCTGTTGGAGCTTATAAACAAAAAAAAATGTGCTTGCACTTTCTTTTTTTTTTTTTTCACGTGATTTACGATTTAAATATAATTGGTTTTCGCTCGTAGCAATCATCTTTAATTATCTTTAACTAATCTCTATTAATAAAAATGATTAGTAATTTTTTAAAGCTGCTCACAAAAGAATAACATTGGTTATTTCTCAAAATTTTTTAAAGGATTTCGTGATTGGGTTATCTAAATGTTTGCATGGTTCATGTGTAGATAAACTGCGCTGGGCTTTTAAACTCTACGACCTAGACGGAAATGGATTAATAGGAAGAAACGTAAGTAAAAAAAAAGTATTTTATTTTTCAAATCTTCATTTTTATTTTTTATTTTTTCCTTGACGTTAATTAGTTTGAATGTCAAATGACGATTCGTCATTTGACATTCAAACTAATTAACAGTTTGACTAATCCTTACAAATACTTCTACATAAGTCCTTACAAATACTCCTGCGCAAATCCTTACAAATACTCCTTCTCAAATTCTTACAGAAACTCCTGCGCAAATCCTTACAGTAAAAATACTTCTGCGCAATTTCCTCTTAATTACAACAGAGTCGAAATCAAAAAGTCGAAATCTAACTGTAAGTTAGCTATTCCCTTTTATTTTTCTACTTTTTTATTGTGTTTTGGTTTTCAAACATCCAAAGTATGTATAGTTTAAACTAACTACATAAATTTACTAGCAAGAAAATTACTTCAGGCGAATCAATGTCTTAAAATTAAACACCGTATGTCTAACACCGGATTTTAATCTAACACCGGATGTTTGGTAAAAATGCTCTAACTCTTTCTTTTGTTTTTACAAAAAAAAAAAAAAAAAAATTCATTTCAATTTTTAGGAATTGTTTACCGTTGCCACCGGAATTTATGCATTACAAAAAGGTAAAAACAACAACGCAGCTGAAGTAAACTTTCATATTGACAAATTGTTTAAGGTAAGCTACAATTTTAACACTAATAATAATAGAGAACAAAGTTTACACACGTATGAAACTGTTGTCAACTTTGCGTTTGTTTAGAATGTTTTTCTACAAAAGTTGCTAAAAAAAAAAAAATAATAAAATTACTTCAATTAGTTGAAGCAGTTTTTTTAATAGTAGGGTAGATTCGGGAAATATGAGCGATTAGAAAATATGAGCATACCGAAAGATTTCTAAGAAGTGAGTTGTGAAGTTCAAGTTGCTTTGTATTATTTGAATTGATTTTAAGTGGTGAATTAAAGGACGTAATAAGAGTAACTAGCTTAAATTTATACGCAGTAGTTAGCGGCTCTTATCTCGTCATTAGCGAAGTAGATAGCAGCTCTCATCTAATTAAATCGCTATTAAATTTTTTGTGTTGTCATTACACATAAAAGAATCGATGGCACAAAATTTTGAAAGATTTTATTTTTACTTTATTTAAATACACAACTTTTGTGTAATATTATTTAGCATATCCAAATTAGCCACTGTTTTTATTGAAATTACTTAGTTTAATGTCCTAAATTTGCGGTGGCTTTAATTTCTTTTTGACTAAAAGCAAAATATAGTAAAATTTTTAAGTGAAAATTTTTAATACCTTAACAATACCAAGTATCTTTCTTTAATTTTAATTCAAAAAATTCGTATTATTATCGTTTAAAAGTTTTAGTTAATGTAATTGAAAAAGAAACGAAATAAATTTTTTTTCCGCGCAAAATAAAGTAGTATTGTTTCCATTGAAAATGGCTTAAAATTTTATTATTTAATGATAATATTTTTTTTAATAACGAATCATTATATTCCACAAATTAGTTCTAATTGCCAGGTTATTATTTCTTTACTTAATGTTATTATTTTTTGAGCTAATTTAAAGTGCTCAGATAATCATGCGTTACCTAGGTAACATGAGTACAATCGCTACTTTTTTGAAACCTTTACTTTTTTTAGCAAAAACTTTCGGATGCCCCTAATATCTGAGTGGATCATGAGTAGCCATCTCTACAATGGATAAATTTGGAGCTATCATAACTATTTTTGGAAATATTACAATTAACGCTTAAGGTTCATAATACCCTTATGTACCCTAAATATAAAGAACAACTTTAATTTCAAACTTCGAATTTAGAAGTAGTAACTTCGCAGATAAAAAATAGTAAACTAAAGAAAGGAACGTTTTTTTTTAAGAAAAGTTTATTTTGCTGCGACACACGCAGTAACATCGAAAAAAATAAAAACCTACTTTTTTTTAGCAGTCAGAGAAGTTAGATAAGATAGTAAAATTTAACATTATTTTTTTAGAATTGCTCTGCTTAAATTTTTATTTAAATATAACTATCTTGTTTCTTTGAAGTTATATTTCTATGGAGTTTTCTTTATAGATGCTCGATGTAAATAATGACGGGTATATCAGCGAAGAGGAGTTTGTGGAAACATGTTTAAAAGTAAGTAAATTAAATAAATATTGTTTTTGTCTGAATTTTTATCATGAAATATTTATTAAAATTCATTTTTTATAAATGTGTGACAAATAAAAGTCAAGAGTTTAAGCTTTTACCTGAGATTAAAAAGAAATTTACCCAACCTCTAAAATTATCATCAAAAACATTAAGGGAGTTTTAAAAAAGGATTCAAATCCGGAACAAATTATTGATTAATACGCTGTGTCATTTACAAGCGCTATAGTGAATGTATTGGAGTTTCTTTACAGTGAAGGTACTAGAGTTTCTATTATTGTTAACATTATTTCAAAAGCTCAAATTGTTGCTGATATTTTTTGAAATAAGATTATAAATATAAAATTACAGTTATAAATATAAAAACTGCAAATATGAGAGCAAACCTAAGCTAGGTGTTGAAAATATATATATATATATATATATATATATATATATATATATATATATATATATATATATATATATATATATATATATATATATATATATATATATATATATATATATATATATATATAATAATAAAGATAATAAAGATGGAAATACCATCGCTAAACTTACGAAAATATAACTCAAAATTTTCAGCTTCAAACGACGTTTTCCGATTCTCATCGTCGATATCAAAACGAAAAAATTTGCAATTACATTTTATTAGTTTTTTTTTCCATATTATGATATATAACGTAACTATTATAGTAACTTTGCAGGCATAAATTGTTGTAGTAACATTGCTAACTTCATTTTCTTTAGTTACTTTGCTGACTTCTTTAGCAATAGAAAAACATCTTTCGCATTTTGCCTTCATTAAATAAGCTACAGAAGAATATATTTTTAATAATTCATATTTTACTTCATTATCGTAATTAAAAGTAATTCTAAAATTAAAAATGTTTTGTTAAAGATTCTTTGTAATACACTTTTTTTTTTTTTTTTGCGTGAAGCTTTCGTCAAGATAAGACACTCTTTTTTGTTTATTTTATTATTAAAAATCATTGGAGAGAAAACTGAAAAACTTAAAGGGAATAAAAAACCATAAAGGAGACAAACAAACTTAATGATAAACTAAAAAATCACATCAAAGAGAATGAAAAAAAGGACCATTTTTTAGCCAATTGTTGACCAAGCTCCCCCCCCCCCTCCATCTATGTCACCGGTTTTCTTTTTTCCCTATACCCCTCTTGAAAAGGACGTCATAAAACCCTGATCCCCCCTATTTTTAATCCCCCCAAAAATTATTTTATCTCGCAATGATCTTTGAATTTGCTGCTACACCTTTAACAAATAAAGTTAAAAATATTTTCATACATTATTTACAAGTTTTCCATCTTAATTAAACTAAAATTAAAAATCTATAAAGTGACGTTCTTTTCTGGCAACGTCCCCCCTCCCCTAGTCCTTTTTTGTCCTTTTTATCTTGACCCCTCCCCTCCTACTTGGACAACGTCCTTTATGGATGGCCCCTAATGCTTTGGAATGAACGGATATATCTCAACAACGACAAAGCGAAAGAACGATTGAAAAAAGATAAAAAAAATACTCTTCGCAAAAGCTAAAGAATTAAGGTCCTCAGTTATGCAAAAGTAGTCTATAACAAACTGATAACACGCAATTAATAATTACAATAACAAAAAGAAATTCTTAAAACCTGTACACAAGAAAAAATCTGTAACAAAATCGTTTTGCTTAATTTTGATTTATCAATTAGCTTCAGTCTTTAAAAATAAATTAAAAGAATTCATTCTTTTTAATGACAATATTTTAAAATACTATTAAAAGTAAGAGATTTATATAAAGATGTTCTTTTGTTTTTGTATTTTACTTTAAAAAGAAAAAGAAAATGGAACACTTTTTGGCAAAGCCAAACGAAATGGATTTCAATGAATCCAATATAGCTGTTACATGGAAAAAAATGGAAACAAACTATGCTATGTATCTAAACTATGTATCTAAAAGCAGCAATGACAAACAAATCTGAGGAAGAAAAATACGCGACATTCTTATTTGTGATCGGTGAAAAATACGTGACATTCTTATTTGTGATCGGTGAAAAATACGCGACATTCTTATTTGTGATCGGTGAAAAATACGCGACATTCTTATTTGTGATCGGTGAAAAATACGTGACATTCTTATTTGTGATCGGTGAAAAATACGCGACATTCTTATTTGTGATCGGTGAAAATTACGCGACATTCTTATTTGTGATCGGTTAGAAAAGAAAGAGAAATATTTAATACATGGACTTGGAACAGAACAGAAAATGATGACGGTGAAATCAATGACATTACGGTAAAAGAACTTTTTAAAAGATTTAAAGAATACTGTTTAACAAAAAGAAATCTGGTTTTGGAACGAAGAAAGTTTTTCTTACGAAAACAAGACGCCAATGAATCATTTGATTTCTTTATAACTGATTTAAAAAATCTGGCTCAAACATGCGAGTTTGAAAACATTCAAGATGGTCTGATATTATACAAAATAATTGACGGAATCAAATCAAACAAAGTCCAAAATAATCTACTTAGAAAAGGAGCGGATTTAACTTTAACTGAAGCGATTGACATATGCAGAGCTGAAGAAGTTGCAAATGCAGAAATGAAACAAATTACATACGAAAAAGATATTGACGAAGTTCATTAAACCAAGACAAGTAAATGCGTCAATTGGACAAATACCAAAATGGAGAAAGTTCTCGAATAACGAAAATGAGTCAAAAGGCAAACACCACGTTGAACCAAACAAACAGAACTGGAAACAAATCAATAATGGCTCAAATAAAAAACAACAACAAAGACAGTGCAAGAAATGCGATAGAAAACATAAACCAAGAAACTGTCCTGCATTCGGTCAAACGTGCCGTAAATGTAATAAAATAAATCATTGGGCAACTTGCTGCAACTCAAAAAACATACACAAAATTTGCGCTGTAGAAAACCATGTGGAATCTATATCATCTGGTGAAATGAATGGTAAAAATGAAGCTTTGATAATCTTTAAAATTAATAATAAATTGGTACGTGGTAAAATTGACACTGGAGCTGAAGTTGATGTTATGCCAAAAAGAGTCTACGACCAACTAACATCACGTGACGTTCTCACTTATACAAATGTTAAACTACGTGGTTATGGAGAAAATCATATTCCAGTGCTTGAAACATCAAATATTATGTGTTACTACAAAAGTCGTGAAAAGTTAGTTAAATTTTATGTAGTTGAAACAACAAGCAAACTCGTTCTTAGCTTACAAACTTCACAAGACCTCAAAGCTAAAAAACTACTAGATGAAGTAAAAACTGTAGACACGAACGAAGCTAAGTCGCAGCAAAAAGAAATATCTACTCTAAACAAAGTAAAACGGATTGAAGGAAAACAAGGAAAAGAGTTGAAAGAAGAAATACTAAAAATGTATCCGAAATTATTTAACGAATTAGGCGTGATTGGACCTGAACATCACATCGAGTTGAAGAATGACTCAAATCCTGTAATTCATCCGTCATGAAAAATTCCTGTAACTTTGAGAGAAAAAATAAAAACAGAATTGGATGAAATGGAAAAAACAGGAGTAATTACAAGAGTAGATGAACCAACAGAATGGGTAAATTCGCTAGTAGCCAAATGGACAACTAAGACTCTGTCTGGATCCAAGAGACTTAAGCATAGCTATAAAAAGAGAACATTATCAATTTCCTACTTTTGAAGAAATATCAACCAAATAATTTCACAAAACTAGACGCAAATAAAGGTTATTGGCAAATTCCACTGGATAAAGATAGCTTTATGTTAACCACGATGAATACACCATTTGGAAGATTTAGATCTACGCGTTTACCTTATGGTATACATTCGGCTCAGGAAGTATTTCATAAAAGAATTAATGTTTTGATGATCTTCATTTTGTGGAAACTGATATTGATGATATTCTGATATGGGGCACAAAAGATGTCACGATGATGTAAGATGTCACGATGAAAATCTAATAAAATGCCTAGATCGAGCTGAAAAAATGGGAATGACCCTAAATATTGAAAAATGCCAATTTTGAACACAAGAGTTGATATACTTAGGACACAAGTTATCAATAAACATAGTACAACCAGATAAATCAATAATTAAAGCCATCAATGAAATGCCAAAACCTGAAGATAAAATAGGAGTTCAAAGATTTCTAGGTATGGTAAACTATGTTGGTAAACTCCTACCTAATTTATCAGAAACAACGGAACCATTTCGAAATCTAATTAAAAAAGGAACACACATGCAATGGGGCAAAGCACAAGATCGATCCTTCAGAAAAATTAAAATAATGCTATGTTCGGACCAATGTCTTGCATTCTATGATATCCAAAAACCTGTAACAATACAAGTAGACGCATGCAAAACTGGTGTTGGGGCAGTACTTTTTCAAAATGAAAAACCAATTGCGTTTGCATCAAGGTCAATGACACAAGCTCAATTAAATTATGCAATCATTGAAAAAGAACTTCTCGCAGTACTTTTTGGTGTGAGCGATTACAATAGTATATGTATGGAAAAAAAGCAACTGTTAACAGTAATCATAAACCGTTGCAAATCATTATGAAGAAATCGTTAGCAAACACTCCCCTGCGCCTTCAGAGAATGTTATTAAGATTGCAAAAATATGATATTGATTTAATTTATAAAGCTGGTAAAGAAATGATTCTGGCAGATACGTTATCTAGAGCTCATACCAATGAAACTGAAGAAGAAATTCTGGAAGATGAAATGATCGCTCAAGTGCATATGGTTTATGCAAACTGTTCATCATCAGAAGAAAACCTCAAAGAAATGAAAATAAACATGCTCAAAGATATTATGTTAAATCTAGTAGCAAACTACATAAAAAATGGATGGCTGCAGGATAAAAGAAAGGTTGAAGACTCAGTAAAACTCTATTGGTCGTTTAAAGAGAAACCGACACTCATAGAAGGAATAATTTTCAAAAGAAAAAGAATTTTAATTCCAACATTAACGCGAAAAGCAACAAAAATTCAAAAACTTCATCTAGCACAAATGGGGATTGAAAAAACTAAAATGAGAACAAGAGAAACAGTATTTTGGCCAGGCATTAACAAACAAATTGAAGATTTAGTAAAGTCGTGTGAAACATGTCTGGAATACACAAAAAATAAAACTAAGGAGTTAATGATATCAAGCAAAATACTAAATCACCCGTTTCAAATTGTGGGAACGGACTTATTTCACTGGAATAATCAGGATTTTATATCAGTGGTCGACTATTATAGTCGTTATTGGGAAATAAAAAGGTTACATAAGATTTACTCTCAAACGGTGATAAAGATACTAAAAATGATCTTCTCCAGACTTGGTATACCGCAGATAGTACGGAGCGACAATGGTACACAATTTACATCTTCAGAATTCCAAAAACTCAGTAAAGAGTGGGAGTTTAAACATATAACTAGTAGTCCTCAGTATCAACAATCAAATGGAATGGCTGAGAGAAATGTGCAAATAGCAAAAAACAATATAAATACAAATTGAAATGAATCGTTAGACCACGACATTATTGTCACGCGATCAGGAAAAATTTCGAGGAAGCCAAAACATTACATTGATTACGAAATGCATTTTTAAAAGAAGGAAGGTGTGATGATTATTACGCAAAACAATTCAGAATAACAATTAGCGATTGCAAAACAAGCAACTCCCTTATGCGAATTGCACAAAAACTTATAACGAAAGTATTCCCTTGAGAGAATTCCGCACGAGGAATTCTCGCTTAAAAGCTAGTGCGCTGAATTTTAATTACAGTTGAAGTTTCGACGCGAAAATATAGAGAGTTTTATATTTAAACTAGTTGTGATAATTTAATATGAAAAATATTGAAATAAGTACTAAATAAAAACCATAGTCGAATTCTCTTTATAATAAATATAAAGGCAAAACATTACACTTTCCGTGCATAAAAACCAAAATAAAAGGCATAATAACGTTTTGTCGTCGAAGTTATCTTGGATTCTACAAGCATCCCGCCTTCAACTATATCTTTAATCAGAGAAGACTCAATGTATCATTCTATCACTTTATCTATTTCTATAAATTATACTTTAATTATTAGGACAGTCAGAAAAACTGTGGCTTTTAAAACGGATTTTATTTCACCTGATGTTCACATTGCTTGTTAGTTATAAAAATCTTATGGAGAAAAATTCTTCCTGTTGTAGTTTTATTTAAAAATAAGATTCCACCGATATTTTATTTTGAACTGCTGGTTTCAATAATGTTGTTTTTGAATTATTGGTTTCAAAAAGTGTTGGTATGTCCTTTTATTGGTATTATTTATAAAAAACTTTCATGAAGCAAAGGAAAAAATATCATGAGTTCAAAAATGATATTGTAGTAAAAGGCTTATTTTCTATGACCTTGTCTAACCAAATCAATTTTATATCAGTACGCCTTGCTTTTAAAAAATGAACAAACAAATTTTTTAGGTTTATTATCATAAACCTAAAAAATTAGAAATTCCAGAGAGATGTTATAAAAATAAAAAATAATATAAAGTCAAAAATGAAGAAAATAAACTTTTAAATCGCATTGTTACAATGTTTTATCTTCACGTGTGAAATCTACATCACTATCTCTACTATCCCTTTATAAAAATGCCTGTTTTTCGATGCTTTTTCTTTATAAAAATGCGTTGTTATTATGTTAAAGAAAACTAAACTTATAATACTAACTTCTTCAGATCACAAAAAGTTTACTGTGTGAAGTAATATTATTTGCATAATGGAAAAAAAAAATTATACTGCTACAAAATCTACTAAAAACAGTATTTTACTAAAATTGTTATATAAATAATAACAAGAAATGTGTTCAAGCAAAGAAAACAATTTTCTATCCTTTCAACTTATTTACAATGATATTCAGCAACATATACAAAGAAATTTAACTGAAATAAATATTACCATTGAGAAAATATACAAAACTGATCCTATTAAATATATAGATTATAATAAAATTTAGAAAAATTCAGACTGATGGCTAAACAAAGTAACTTAAGTCGAAATTCTTGTTGTGCGTGTTCTGGAAAAAATTTAAAAGCTCAATATCCACACCTGTTTTCACTATCTTAAATTAAATAATATAGGTATGTAAATATTGCTGAAAAAATACAACTTCCATGTGCTGAAATACCATTATGCATCAAATACCATAATACTCAGTTTGTGCATTATTATAGTGAGGAAACTCAAGAGTGCTGAAATTAAAATTTGCAGGTTGAAATTGCGTTGAACTTTTTGAAATTGTGCACAGTCTATAGTCATTTAAGTTGAATGATGTCCATTCTTGACAAATATTTTGCGAATTCTTTTTCGATAAATAAGATAATCTGGTTGAAATACAACATTGTCAAACAATGGCACAAAATACTATCAATGCAACAAAAAATATTAATCGAGCATTTGGAAACTGGTAAAACATGGGCTATAACAACCAATGCCTGACTACAACTTATTAAAAATAAAATAATTTAGTTATTTTATCTATAGCTCAATTACCAGTGCCTTTACAATCTTAATATACAATAGTAAATATGGATTAGTAATATCAAATATAACATTGCAGTTAGATAAAAGGTATTTTGATTATAACGAATTATTTTTGATTAATGTATTAGGTTTTAATAACTTTGTTGATAAAGATTTACTTTTCACTTTTAATAATAATTGATTGTTAAATTTTGGAAGAACTTTTAGTTTAATATACAGACTCTTATTTATTTTTCTAGTATTTTTCTGCATTACCTTTTTCTTGTCTAGTTTTATGGTTTATTTTTTTATAATGAAGAAAATAACAAAAATAAAATATTTTGTCATTATTTAGTCTATTAAATTAGGATAACATGTTTTGAAATTATTCTTTAAGAAACCTTTGAGATGATAGGAAATAGGAGGAGTTTCTTGAAGATTTGGGTTGTTAGCGATTGAACTAAAACAAAGTATTATTCAATAATACTTTATTTAAGTCCCATCTCCTTTTTTTTGTACCAACGTTATCGTAACATACATATGTAGTATAAAACCACTTTATATTGTTAATATCTTTGTAGTAATAGTTATTTCAACAAAAAACACCCAAATTTTGACTATCAAAGTCATTTACAAAATCTAAAACAACGAAAACTCTTTTATAATTAACTTAACATATAATATACATTATACTAATCATTACGAGTTCAAAAAAAATACATCAACAGAACACGCGATACTCCATATAACTCGTAGTATTTCTGAATCGTTTGAAAATTCCTAATTTACGTTGGGAGTTTTCATAGATTTATCAAAAGCTTTTGACCGAATTCTCCTTAAAAAAGTTAAATATTATGGAATTAAAGGAAATGTTTTAAAGTTACTTCAAAGTTACTTAAGTAACTGCAAACAGTTTGTTTATAGTTTATAGTTTGTTATATTTGTTATATTAATGATCTTCATAAAGCTTCTAATTTGATGTCAGTCATGTTTGCCGATGACACTAACCTCTTTTTGTCTGATAATAGCATAACTACATTATTTCGAGATATGAATATGGAATAAATATTTGATTGGTTTAAAATGAATAAATTTTCACTAAATGTTGAAAAAACAAAATAGACTCTTTTTCATCCAGCTTCTGAAAAAAATCTACTTCCTTGTGAACTACCTTTACTTTTTATTGATAAAATCCAAATAAAAAGAGTATTTAGTGCTAATTTTTTGGGTATCTATGTTGATGAAAACTTTAGTTGGAAATACCACATTGAATTCTTGTGTAATAAAATTGCTAAAAGTATAGGAATATTGTATAAATCTAGAGGTGTGTTAAATAAACGTAGTCTAATTCAATTATATTTCTCTTTTATCCATGTATAGATGTAAAATTAACTCTTCCCCAGTTTCTTTCCATAATTTATACACGTTGAAATATTAAAATAAATACAATTTAAGAAATGATAATTTAATTCGTCAACCATTTTTTCAGACTAATTTTGGAAAATCTAGTATTTTTTTTCGAGAAGCTTTTCTTTGGAAGAAAATAGTTTTAAAACATTTTAATTTTTCTCTGCAATGGAGTTATTTTTCATTCAGATATAAGCTTAAAGAAATCATTTTGTCTCATGATGATATATTGTTATATTTTTTAACGTTATTAATTTGACGTATTGTTTTAGTTTATTCAGTTAAATATTTATAAGAACATGCACTTAAATGTGATTAACTATATATGCACTTGACTTTATATATATATTGAATTTTATGAAGTTTTAATTTATGAGCGATTTATTTTACGAGGTCTTTTTTTTATGGTGAAAAGACCTAATGGTCTTCTGCGAGTCTCCGCGTTCTTTTTATATTAACAAAAAAAGTCTTAGTTTTATCTTTTATTTATTTTTTATTGAGTAAATTTTTAAACAATCCAATTGTAAATTTTTCTTAACGATCTAATAGTAAATTTTTCCTAACGATTTAATTGTAAATTAATTAATTTTTCTTAGAGCAAAAATATTTATAAGAACAACAACAAAAAAACAAAGATGCCATTTCGTTCATTAATCCCCTAAGAAAAAGTCATACATTAAAACCGCACGCTGTGAAAGTCCGTAATTGCTTATCTTTAAAAATATCTAGGGGGGCTGGATATTAGTAAAGTAAACTTTTAGGTTGAAGTCGTGTGAAGGAAAAGTGAAGCAAATAAATGTCGCAACAATATTTATTTCAAAATTTTTTAAATAAAATAATAAAAAGTACTAAACTACTTAAGGTAGTTTGAACCAATTGATTTTAATCCGACACTTTGTCAAATTGCTTTAACTGTTACATTATTTGATATTAGTGTTTAAAATAAAAACTTACACAACTTTATTTAGTTTTAACTTTATTGTTGCACCTTTTAAGCATACTGCATTAGAGTATATATGCTAAAATATTTTTGGCTATGAAAATAAGCTTAATTCTAAAATGTCTCGTATTTATTCAGTGGAGTTTAAAGACTATTTCTTCATTTCTTAAATGAATAAGTTGGTTCTTTTTATCTTAGATAAAGATCTCAGATTTTTATATTAGATTACCAAAGACCACTTCGATTTTTAAAGTTAAATTTTTCATTTGCACTACGATTAAACCCTACCAAAAATTTTTTATTATTTCTAAAAATTTTTCACCCAACAAAATAAATCTCTTGACCAAATCCACTTTTCCAACTTTTTCCATATTTATATTTTAATAAAAAGTATTAGATGCGTTTTCATCCAAATAATTAACTAATTTTTTTTCTTTTCCTGTTTTCTAAATTTAACTAGATTATATCCTACAAGAAAGAGAAAAATTCTTTTTCAACTAGCAACTTTATAAAATATTGGATAAAAAACTTCAACGTCACAGTTTTCCATAAATTCCTTAATGATAGCTTTGCATCATCTTCTGAGATTATGTACTTTGAAAGCTCATCTCTGATATGCGAAACACAGCATAAATAGTCATAAAAATAAGATCGTTTTTTTTTTGTTTTTGTTTGGGCATGATAAATAAACTACTTCCAACATAAATTCAAAATTTTAACTTTTATTTTTTAAAAACAATAGAATTTCGTAAAAACAGCATAACTGACCAGATTATCTTTTATTATGACATATTTACAAAACTTGACTAAATTTATCTTTATTTAAATTTATCATTATTACCAAAGAGATTATAATTAAATAGTAATGCTGCCCGATTTACAAAAAAGACAGTAAGTGAAAAAAAAAAAAAAAAGACCGGAATTTACTTCATTAACATACATTTTCTCATGGTAAAAAGACCGTATTCGTTTTCTTTCTTACCTAAAAGATGTTAACAAACTAAATAATAATTTTAGTACGTATCAAAAAATCTGTATGTGCTTAATTATGATAAATTATGATAATTAAATAAAAAAAGTCATTAAAACCTCAGGAAAGCTTTTTTTTAGTCTATTGATGATATTAAAAGTTTCATGTACTAAGGTTGGCTAAATACGTTTTTTGTTTTTTAAGAATATCTCAGAATGGAAATTTTGGAGTTACTGTCTATTCTATAGGTAGGGCAGAATATTACCGTTAGGTACGGTGCAATTTTTATCGGAAAAATTATTATTCCCGAAAAACCGAGTCCATATACAACCGATATTTGATGGTTATAAGTAATATTTTAAATAATTTTTTTTGAATGGAAGCAAATTATAAAAAAACGAAACATCAAATTTATTCAAAACCAATTTGAAAAAAAAAAATCAAATAAATTTGAATGTTAATTGATATAAAGTTTATTATTAGAGCATCGTCATTCCCACTAAAAACATTTGTTTAGTTTATTTTATGTTACGTATATTTTATATAACAGTTAGAAAATTTTAATTTGAGTAGTTTTAATTTAAATTCATCTAATAAATATATAAAACTTAACGTATTTTTACTTTAAGTTTTTAACACTAAACTTCACTACAGTTAGAAATTTACAAAAAATCAATATCAGCTAAGTAGGGGGTCTACCCAAAAATCGAAAAACATGGCAAGGGGTCTATGACACATTTACTTACACAAAAACGTTTGGGAGTCTCTGATATTTATATAAGTAAATTATAATTAAAATATAATTAAAAAAAAAAAATCTGATATGATCAATTTATATAAATCGATAGTTGATAAACGATTAAACCGATAGTTTGTATTAATAAAATAAAATTAATAAAAGTATTTTTTTTTTTAAAATAGAAAATAATTTTAAGACAGCTTATTTATTTAGATAAAAATATTAAAACTTATAAAATTGTGTAAGTTTTGTTTTTTAATAAAAAATATTCGCAAGTATTTTAATTAATATTGTTTAGAACGAGCCTCTGATTGCAGTATTAAGTGAGCCCTTTCATTCAACGCATATTAGAATAGAGTATCCCAGAAGCATTAGCGAATTTAGAGGACCGATCAAGAGCCAACACAGTGAAGATATAAATGAACACATGAGTAGATTGAGTGTTCGTTCACCGTTTAATGAAAAACATCTCATGCGTCAGAGAAAAATTTCCACAGAAACAACAGCATCACAAATGTCAGCATCAACAATTTTGTAAATTGCTATGACAATACTGTAACTTCTTTTCTAAAAGATATTTTCAAGGTACATCTTGAGGAACGACTTTAAAAAATACCTTGTCTATGAAACAAGTCGATAGATCCATTTTGCGAAAATTAATATATCTTAAAAGGACGCATACGATGCAACGGAAATTTACAAAAAGCATCAAAGCAATTTTATAGACCGTAAAGTATGTAAACGATCTGAACGCACCTGTTGGTTAAACACACGTTTTAGTAACCTAAAAATATTAAAAATATACTTGTTTAATTATTAAATACAGAAAAATCAAGAGATAAAGAACTAATGAGAAAGTAATAAATAAATATAAAACTTCAGATAATAAAATATTTAAACAAAATGATTTTTATATACACAGTTGGTTTTTTTGCAAGAAAATAAAATGTATATTTATTTATAAGTAACCAAATGTTGTTGTGATATTATATATATTACCAAAATATTATTTATAATACATATATTAAAGCAATAATAATGAGCAATTTTTATATACACAGTTGGTTTTTTTGCAAGAAAATAAAATGTATATTTATTTATAAGTAACCAAATGTTGTTGTGATATTATATATATTACCAAAATATTATTTATAATACATATATTAAAGCAATAATAAGGTGATAACATTTAATAGTTAATGATATTACGATATCATTAAAAAGTAAGTAATCAGACAAATATTCAAGTAACTTTTTTTTAGGGTTTTTGAAAAGTATTTTTAAAAGGATTTTTATATCAGAATTTTTGTTTAAAACTGAACAAGTTTTGGAAGATATTTTGTCGTATATTTAAAAAAATATAACAAAATATCGTCTAATACTTATTTGATTTCGGACGAAAAGTCAGAATAAAAAATTTTATGATTTTTAAACATAAAAACAAAACAAAAATTTATCATAAATTCTTAAAAATAATTTAAAATATTTTAAAGTACGCAAACTTAATAAATGCAAACGTTATACTAGTTATACTTTATCTTCTTTCTGTTCGAAACGTTCTGAACGTTCGAAACAGTTAGATTAGCCATATTAAATAAACAAAGACTTATATTTAGAAAAGACATTTGGTCGTATAGAATAAATTAAATTGAAATAATTATATTTTGAAAAATCGGTTTTATCAATAAATTATTTAAGTTGTGTTTAGTTTCTAGACTAAAAACTTGTATAAAGATTACTTAAAGGTAAAATTTCAAAATCCAAAGTTCGACTTATACGGTCAAAAATACATACGGAAGAGGCGGGACTAGAATATTAGAACATACAAGACACAAGAAATACAAGAACGGCAGACTTAGAATACTATATATACTTACTCAAACAGATATATCAAAAGTTAAATCGGATTTAAACAATACTTTTAAGATTATGAAAATATCTTATTTTCTAAAAAGAAATAGATCCTATATGCAATAGTGTTTAAGTATTCTGCTCCAGCAAAGCAAATTGAGCCCTTGTCCAAAGCCCAGTGGGGTAGTTAGACAATAGACAAATTAAAACATTTTCATAATATAAATAATCAATTTAAATTTATTATTTATATTAATAACATAAATTTAAATCTTTAATAAAACTACTTTTAACTTAGGACCAAAAAAGCCATATTTGCTTTATAATATAAAGATTAAACATCATTTGTCGACGAACTATTATAAATTTTTTAGAATCCCAATAACTAATAATATATAAAAAAATTATTTTTAATATACTGATGTCTAAGGGATTATCCATTAAGTACGTAGGCTCGGAGGCCAAGAAAGGTCTGCAAATGGCGTATTTGAAATGAAAGAAAGGAGACACTAAATTAAAAAATATATAATAAATGTTAAGTAAATAAGTTAAAAGCGTAGTTACTTTGAGGGAGGTGTAGAGTACTTAAAAAAGCGTATTGCAAAATGCGGGGGTAGGGGGGGGGGGGGTACGTGGACAAAAAAAAAAGCGTACGTACTTTATGGACGACCCCTAACATTTGTAAGTTTTTCTCTAACATTTATAAGTTTCTCGATTTTTAAAAATTATATGCTTTCCACTTTATGATTTTAAACTCAGAATATGCCTGGTGCGATTGCTCTAATACAAGCTTCACTAGTTCTAAATGGACTCTGACAAATTATGGTTAAGAAATATTAACAGCAAACTCTGTGAATCGAACGGGTAGATTTTCATAGTTTTTCAGAAATCGTTTTTAAAGGTGGGACAATTAATAGCTAATTACTACGGAAAAAAAAAAACTTTTAGTATATCATAAACATATATAGCTTATTAATAGTTTTTCGAGGATTGTTCTTTAGCAACACATTTTGTGCACTTTTTGTGTTTTGTGCTAAAAACTTATTATAAAGTCCAAATACTAATATGCCTTGTGGCTATGACCAGTTCAGTTTCACTTTTAAAATTTTATATCATTTAAAAAATTCAGTTTCATTATAAAAATTTAATTTCAATTTAAAATTTCAGTGTTAATTAAAAAATTTAATCTTAAATTTAAAATAGCTTTAAAATATTTTAATCTTGATTCTCAAAAAAGATAACAGAATTGGTACTCGCACCACAGCTTCGATATATTTATATTATGTATGTATACAAATTAACATTAACAAATACCAATGCGGCATGTACATTGACAAGTCGATACGATACATCATTATAACATTTGCATGTTAAAAAAAAACATGCATAACATAAAATACATAATTTAACTTTACATGTCAAATAACAATATAACATTTATCAAACATAACATTTAAACAATAACATAACAAGACAAGCAACAAATATAAAAACATTACCTTTTCATAAATGTGCTTGTTTCTAGCTCCTTTGACATATAAGCAGCTTTATTTAAAATTGTTTCATCTATTCCAGCCATTCTGGCCACATTTATTCCGTAACTTCTGTTTTCTTTGCCTTTTGTTAATTTATAAAGAAGCACGATGGCATTTACATCAACATCATTGCTCATAAATGTCATATGGTATAGACTTAAAGATTTAGTGTATTTACATTTAAGTTCACAAAGCGTAGGATAGTGTGTAATAAATAACAAAAAACATTGAATTTTTTCAATGAAGTGCTCAAGTGTTGCATATGCTATAGCTGTTCCATCATGTGTGCTTGTTCCTTAGTTTTATAAAAAAATTTAGTTAACAAAAAACCTAGCTAATGCCTCTCACTCACATAACAAATATTTAAATATTACATTTATATATTGGAACAAAATAAGTGATTCCCAAAAATCTGCACTATATTTAACAGAGCATAATAATGTGTATCAACAACATTTTTAAAAATATGTGAAAGCATTTATAATTTGTTTACAGATATTTAAGCCAACCGTAAATGAATCTAGAAAGGTAACCCTAAATAACCATAGCACTGAATGTAGACATTACTTACTACGATAACCAACCATACACTACAGCTTAAAATATTTATTATTAATAAATATTTAAAGATATAAATGTTTTCTTTATATATTCTATCACTCCTTAAAAATAGCAATTACACAAGAGGGGTTTTATTTCACAGTAAAACCACAAATCTTAAATTTTTCAAAACATTAAAAACAAAAAACCCTAAGTAAATTCAACATTTCTCTGTGATATAACATAATATTAATTTCTAAACTCGTGAAAATCAATGCTTTTGTTAAAAAAAATTAATCAAGTTTTAGGAGAGTTAGATAGCGAGATATAGTCAAACTGCAAACATGCTCATTGTCTTTAATTCCCCTCTTTCTTTGTACACATTGGTTTAATAAAAATATATATATACAAATGTTGATTTAATATATATATATATATATATTCACACACACACACTTACGCATATATATGTATATATATATATATATATATATTCACACACACACACACACACACACACACACACACACACACACACACACACACACACACATACACACACACAGAGACATACACACACACACAGACATACACACATATATTTTAAATTCATCTGCCCAGGGCTGAGAAGGCCACTACAGACGGGGAGGCTACTTAACTGTGGTTATAACCCTCTCTCAACTATATAACTCCGAAACACAAACCTTGATGAACAAGGCTGCTGCGTAGAGAAACAAGTTGAGCGCGGTACTACCAGGGACGTGGTGGGGATCAAACTCGGAACCTCTTGCTTATGAAGCAAGCCCTCTACCACTACACCACTACCGCGTAAATATACAAATATACATAAATATATGTGTTTATATATATATATATATATATGTGTATGTGTATATATATATATATATATATATATATATATATATATATATATATATATATATATATATATATATATATATATATATATATATATATGTATATGTGTATATACATATATATATATATATATATATATATATTATATATATATATATATATATATATATATATATATATATATATATATATATATATATATATACACACACACATTTATATATATACACACACACACAAATAGTTTACAATAAGTGCAACTGTAAGTAATTGTGCTTTAAAATTACAAAAACATAAAATGAAGACTTTATAGCCTGTTGGTTCTCCTCTAAAAAAATCATTACCACTAGTGAAATTTGATATAATAAATTTGCATAAACTATGAACTTTACAGGATTGGGAAACTAGGTTTTGCCAAAATAAAAAAACATATCTTAATATATTTATTTTCTGGAAATAAATGATAAATAAATATTAATTGTTATCTAAACTTAGTGGAGATTTTCAGGAATTACTACTTTATTAGAAATCACCTGTTAATTTATTATTATTTTTGTTTTTACCTCTTCCTAACTCATCTAAAATAACAAGTGAGTTACAAGTAGCGTTTTTCATGATGTAACTTGCTTCTTCAAGTTCAACCATAAATGTACTTTTCCCCCCTGCTATTTTATCACTAGCACCCATTCTACAATATATACTATCCAAGATAGGTAAGCAAGCAGACGAAGCTGGAACATAACAACCCATTTGAGCCATAATACAACATATGGCAACTTGTTTAACATAAGAACTTTTTCCGCCCATGTTTGGTCCAAATATGAGCATAACCTTTTCAGTTTCATTTAAACATGTATCATTTGATACATACTGATTGTTTATCAACGTTTCAATAACAGGATGTCGCCCGTCTTTTATCATTATTACATTCTCGTTAAACTTTGGTCTCACATAACTGACACCATTAGCTACAGTTGCCAATGAAATTAGACAATCTAAAGTAGATAATAAAACAACAACATTTCGACAGTTGTTATAAATACCTTTAAACTGTATAAGTAAGTTTTGCCATGCTTCATCTGCAGCAAGTAACAAAGTCTCACGAAGACGAAGAAGTTTGTGAAAATGGCTTTCAATAAAAGGTGTTCGAACCCTTGTGAAATGTTTTGTAGCAGATACCTTAATCCAGTTTTCAGGTAAAATCTTAACATCAACATTTCGAACTTCAATTAAATATTCAATACCAGATACTGTTTTAAATTCAAGCTTTCGACCCAAAACAGGAGTGACGTCTAATAATAAATGTTTAGCAAGTAAACCCTCAATAACTTTTATTTCTTGCAAACATTTGTGTAAATGAGGAAAATTTATAGTATCAGCAAACATACATGCTTTAGCACCATTTCTTATTTCATTCTTGTTAAGTTTTTTCATAAAATCTAAAATGTTGTTACCAAGAAGATCAGGTACTTTGCTACATATATCCAAAATAATGCTTGAGTTAAAGTTTGACATAAACTCTTCTCTATGAGATATAAAAAACGATCGAATATTTTCAAAACTTTCACAAATGTTTAGGAATTGTATGGGCGCACACCTTAGATTATAAATTAATGATAAACCGTTTTCAAGATCAACGCTTTTTTGAAGGACTTTACAAATACCAACAATAGACTTTAATTGCAAACATAGTTTAAGTTCATCAACGGCATCTAAGCGCTTGTTAATTTCATAGACATCTCTTAAAGGCTCTCTTAACCAATTGATTAATAATCTTTTCCCAAATGCAGAGTACGTATGATTAAGAATGGAAAATAAAGAACCACTAACTTGGTTATTCCAGTTATTGCTAAATAATTCTAAATTTTGAATACATGTGTAATCAAGCTTCATAAAAGATGTATTTGAGTGAAAAGATCTGTATCCAGATGAATAATTTAATAGGTTTTCCAAATGAAACTGAGCTAAATAAGAATACATCAAACATGCACATTGTTTCAAAGAAATGTCAATTTTTATTCGTTCAAAAAACTGATTAAACGAGTCAGACATTTCACAACAAAACTTCTCAATCCTTAAAACAGTTTTTTGTGCTTTGTAATTCTTTATTAGGTTTCCTGCTTCCATATTTAGATCAGATATTCCAGTAACAATTTCACACGGTTTGAAAACATGAAAAATGAGATTCAAGCCATTTATGTCTAAATTCATATCATAAACAATATCAGATGTTGATGGGTTCACCAGTAGCACATTGAAACATCCTTCACATTCACTTATGCTACAAATGAAATCTCCAGTATTCTTCTTTGTCACAACATTTCCTTCTAAAAACATTTTTAACACATATGCATAACACACAAGCATAAAGAGACAAACATGCATATGTGTAAATTTATATATATATATATATATATATATATATATATATATATATATATATATATATATATATATATATATATATATATATATATATATATATATATATCCAAAAAAAATTTCTGAACTAAAAATCCTAAAACTCCATGATCTTGTAAAGTTTTACCATTGTCTTTATGTGTTTTACAATTGTCTTTATTTTTTTTTACCAAACTCTTTTTTAATTTTTTTTTGTTAAAACAAATGAAATTCAAAATAATCACACCAGGAATACAGAAAATAGTAAGGTATACTCTTCTTTTTTTAACACAATTAAATATGGTAAGTTTTCCATAAAACAACAATGTATTTCCCAATGGAACTAGTGTATTCCTGCATTAATAAAAAAGTTAAAAAAAAAAACAACATCCCCTCATTACAGATTATTTTCTGCTCAACAGAATTGAATTCAAAAATATATTGTTGGAGTGTATTTCTTTATAATTCCTCTCTGTACTTAAGTTGCTTTTAATATATGATTTCTTTAACAAACAAGTGGTTTGATTTTTGCTTAATTTATTATTTATCTATATTATATTTATTTATTATTGTGTTATTATTGCTACATTTTGTTATTATTATATCTATGATATGTACATACAATTTATATTGTATTATAATTATTCTTCATATTATTGATACTTTATTATTATCATTATTATTTGGTATTATTACTATTATTATTACATATATCATAATTATTTATTGAACAATTTTTTCTTTTTTCTCTCTCTTATTTATATTTTTTATGTTTTTAGGTGTCACTCCATTGACTAGTTTGTAACTATATGAGTGACACCTAACCAAATTCTATTAATTTAATACATAATAAAGAAAAATACATAAGGTATTACCCTATCACAAGGTATGTAAATAGTTCAATCCAAGATAATTTTCAAGTAATATCAAAATTACTCTTATGTAACACTGAAAAAAACGTTACCGTGGTAATGAACACTGAACATCTGAACACTGAAACCCAGTGGTGATGAACATTCAACTTTTTTAAACTTGATTTAAACAAAGATAAGGTGGATGAGTAAACATTATAACCAGGAAGAGAAGTCTATATCTTAATAACTTTTTTGCAGAAGAAAAATCTCTGTGTACCGTTATTATTCAATAGGTGCATCATTGATCATTGAGTATGAATGTATTGGTAAAAAACTGTTTTCATAGCATAGATAAAAACTTTTTTTGTTCGGTAGATTAAATTACCAAATATTTGACCATTTTGAAAATTGACTTGTAATGCAAACATGTTTATATTTTGTTTCAAAATTATCTGCTGTTTTATGTTTAAATTATTTTATCTAAAAAATTGGTTATAAAATAAATTAACTAAGATACCTTTAGTTTACAACAATAATGCTTATTGAATATAGATTTTTTGAAATTTTTATTATAAAGGAAAATAAAAATATAAAAACTATATCTGAAAATATAAAAAATTGTATAAGGTAAAGTGGCACAACATTGACAATCTTAAAAAATTTTTTTTTCTAGCATGCGACAAAAAAATTTAGTATCCAATATTTCTTTGGCATTGCCGCCATTAACTGTTAAAAATTTTAACTTTTTGTGTAATATTATTGATAGATTATTATTTTTTGTTTCTGTAGTGTCACTGTCAATGTGGCACTACAGCTATTTCTATCTGGGGTAACTTTGACAGTAGAATATATCATATACTAGCACCATTTCACTGTTTCTTTTTAAAAAGTATTACTTTAATAAAAAAATGTAAAATAGCACCGAAAACATAATTAAAAATTGTTACTTAAAAGATATCAAATAGATTCAGTTCTGATATTTTCTACTTGAATATGTAATAAAGTAAGTTATTTTTTTTTAGGTTTGCTTCCATTTTATTTTATCGTGCACAAGATTCATCAGATGTCAGGCATTCTGCCAATTTTCTCTTGATTTTTTATCACTTTTCACAGGTTGTGTGTGTCAAAGATGTTTCAAAAGTTGCAAAATGCTTCTAGTTGTTTTCTTGGAGTCAAAACTTCCTGCATTTTATTCTTTCCTGTATTATCTGAGCTTGTGACACACATTAGTATGGAGTTTATATTATTTATGTCAGTGATTGCGGGTGTAATCTTATTTTGATTTCCGTTATTACTTGCGCTAATAATTTTATCTGATGTCAAAAGCTCTGCCGTTGACATCAGATAAAATTAATTGCCGCTGACAAAATCTCAATGGTTATTATTTTACTTTGTTTTAGTGGAAAGTTTCAAAAGCCATTATAGGCATTGCTTCGATTGAATGCCCCATTGTTTGTAACCAATTTCAGTAATTGTAGAAAAGTTGCTTTACCTACATTTTTGTATTGTGTTGTATCATAAAAGGTTTTCAAACAATTCCTCCAAGACGTTTTGACTGTCTTAAAAACACATCTAAAGGTTGTAAAATACTATTTGTATGAGCAGGTAAACAAAGTAGCTCAATTTTGTTTGCAGTTTTTAATATGTGAGAGTTGTTTCAGTCAAATATTAGAAAATCTTTTTGGAACCTTCTAATTGGTTTTTTTTGGCAATAAATATCTTTTCAAACAATTTAATGAATCAGGGAGTTCCATCCAAAAAGGGAGAGCAGTTGTAATGTGCATTGTCCAGACTGCCATTGCATCAGATGCTGTAAAAGTTTATAAACAATGTATGGTGATAAAAATTGACCGGTTGCAGAACAGCATACCTGCACAGTGAAAACTGTTTAGCTGAAGTACAGATCATTTTATTTGGACAAAAATAGCTATATTTGTTCATTCAACAGGTTACTGTTGCATCGGTTAAAACAATTTAAACAATAGTCAACTGGTGACTGGTAAAAACATTTAATGTAACACATGTCAATGTTACCCACCTATCAATGTAACCCGGCGTTACTTTACATAAAATACATAAAACTTTTAACACTTGATTTTGATAAATATATACTATTATAGAAAACATCAGGTCAGAACAGCATGAAAAAATTTCATTATTTGAAGAAAAACAAACTAAAAAAATGGGTCATGTTGACAAACCATTTTAGGCTGGAAAAGAAATCTTGCCTAAAAAGTATTTTCTAACTTGCTGAAAACATAATGAAGATGCAACTCTCAGAATTAGGAAAAATGAGGTCGGCAATAACTAGCCAACCTCAACCTTTTAGAGGTTGGCATCAGGTTGGCAAAAAAAAAATTGATCAAAGTTCCTAACATGAAACATAGAAACGAGGTTGGCAAATTTTTTCTAACCTCAAACACATTTATTTAAAATTATGGTCGGCATTGCAGAATGCCGACCCTAATTTTAAAGGCTGTAGATGCAATATTATTCTACTAATTTCTTAAAAGCTTGTAAATTATTTTAGCATACCTGAAGAAATCAATTTATTAGAAAATAAAATATAGTCAAAACATTTGTTCAAAATTATAATCTTTTTTGTACTAAAAAGTAGAAAATAAACCTTTTAATTTAAATTTAATAGTACAGTAAACAAAAGATTGACAGGTCTGCACAAGGTGTATATAGAAACATACCTGTCAATCTTTAGTTTACTGAACTATTAAATTTAAATTAAAAAATTTATTTTCTACTTTTTAGTACAAAAAAGATTATACTTTGGAGCAAATGTTTTTGCTATATTTTATTTTCTACCTTTTAGTCTTTACAAAGAGTTACATATATTAATATTAAACAAAATTAAAAAAGAAAAAGAAAGTATATTTAAAAGGTTTAAAAAAAGTACAAATCCACAAGCAGTCTTAGCCAATTTTAAACATAAGATGTATTTATAAAAAGGAAAAAAGTTTATTTAAAAAAAAGGAATAACAAACCACAACCAATACTAGCAGATTTTAAAAATGAAATGATTTGTTTATAAAAGATAAAAAAAATTGTATTATCAAAAAAAAAATACAAACTCATAAGCAATATTAGCCAATTTTAAAAATAAAACAATTTATTAATGAATGAAGATTACTTTTAAATAAAAAACCAGCAAGCAATTTAGAAGCTAATTTCTATATGAAAGGTTAGTTTTCACGTACACCATGGACAACAAAGTTACTTGATGAGGAGTTCATATCGAGTGAAAAAGAAAAGATTCTAAAAAAGGAAGCTAAAATTTGCCCAAACATTTCATTAATGACATAACTTGTAAACAACAAGTCAAACTGAAGAAATTTATTTTAGTTTTTTGAAGTTAAAAAAAGCAAAACTATGATGATAACTATTAGGTAAAAAGATGTTTGATACAGTCTTTGTTGCCTGGTTACAATATTTATATAACAATTTTTACAACTGCATACTTTGTAAGCATTCATATACGAGCCAAAAAACTTCTTTTAGTTAATTCGAGCATTTTTTTAAATATATTTATTAGAAATGCAAACTTCATAAAACTTTAAATTTTTTGTTTTTCAAAAATCTATAACTATTATGCAGCCAAATCTGAGATTTTTTCTGAACTTGAACATTAAACCCATAGTACTTTCAATTCAAAAGTGCTATGAGATAATGCTGATTTGTACCACTGTGGCAAACTTCAACTTAAATATTTAATTAAACATTTAAGATATAAATTATCAGATCCAAAGAAATAATAATCATGTGATTTAATAATGATATTTATGATTAAATGTCTTCTTCACAGAAGATTTAAGTGAAAGTTTTATAAAACAATTATAAGAAAAAAAAGAAACCTGATGATCACCTTCAAGATTCAAATATGTTGCTTTAGTATAAATATACATTAGTTTCCTTGAAAAAACTGCACTTTTATTGTTACCAGCAGCCTTTAGGGCTGAGGTTTCTGTTTGTGCAACAACACCAACCTTGTGTCCATTTTCTAACAATCTGAAAAACATAAAAAATAAGTTATTATAAAATAATTTATTTGCTTTTCAAAAAAAACAAACAAAAAAATAAAATAAATAAAGTTTTACAGGAAAAATAAAAAAAAAAGTGATTTTCAACAAAACAGTAAAGTGTTTCCCTCAATTTGCTGAATTGAAGAATCTGCATCAAATCAACAAAATGATACATATATATATATATATATATATATATATATATATATATATATATATATATATATATATATATATATATATATATATATATATATATATAATTTTGCTGCTATCTTTTATACTATAGATAGAGCATTAAACTATTTTTGATGTAGATGGGTGAAAATTAACTTTTAGCCCTGAAAATTATCAAGTCATAATACTTTGATAATTATTGTAAAAATTTTTATAAAATAATTTTTGCATTGATCACATTGATGACATTGTATGTATGTTTAAAAGCACTTTAAAAGCAGATATATAACTGAAAAAATAGAAGCAAGGATTGTCAACAAGTGGTGTACTTGTTATCAATCTTTATAAAAAAAGAAATCACTCAAGATGAAACAATTCTCACTTTAAAGAACGGGTTAAGTTATTGAGTTACAGAATTATAAACTACCTAGAAGTAGATACGCATAAAGTTTTTTTCTAAAAATAAATGTTAAATTAAATACACCAAGTACTAATGAAGTTTTTTTATGTTGTTTTACCTAATACAAAATAATATCACTAAAAGAGAGAAAATGACACATCTTATATGCAGTGAGACTACCATAAAAAATTTGAAATGCAAAAATATTACCTACTCATGTGAATGTGAAGACGATGAACAGGAATACTTGCTGTCATAAAATTATGATCCATACTCTTGCATATATTTAGTTCTTCTGCAGCAATCTGAAATATATTTTATCATCATCATCATAATCACCATAATAATCATCAAGATCATCATCATCAATACAAAGAGCAATTTAAAAAAATACTTCTGCATCCTTTCCAAAAAATCTGTATTTATATCCACACTCTACAAAAAGAAGTAAATCTTCATGTTTTGATTTTATTTCCATGAACTGCAGTTCCAGAGGAGTGTAACTTAAATGTTGAACCAAAGGAGGTTTCTTAAAAGTATCAGAGTGTTGCTCAAAATTAGTTGAGATCTGATCAATTTTAAAACTGAAATCTTCCACAATATCATTAGTCAAATTTTTATTCCCAGTATCAGCACAAAAAGACTGCAATTTTTCAGTACATTTCGAAACAGTTTCCTTGAGTGCTGAATTAATTTTTGATGTGTTTGAATCATTCACACCGATAACAGCCTATAGAAATATAAAAGTAAAAAAAAAATATAAAAAGTAAAAAAATAAAAATTCTTGAAACAAAATTTAATACATATTAATGTAAAAACATTATTTTAAAATAAAGATGCTAAAATCTTTATTTTGACATAATTATGAACAACAAAAACAACAAAAACAAGAATAATTGTAGAATTAAAAACGAGTTTGTTACAACACTTGCAGGGTTCTCTCAATGTAAGTCAGTTAATGTAGCAGCAGTCCTTGCATGTACTCCCTATTTAATTCAAATAACGTATCTACACTCCCTATATGTTTTCACTACATCAGATGATGTATGTACACTCACTACATGTTTTCAATACATCAGATGATGTATGCACACTCCTTACATGTTTTCACTACATCAGATGATATATCTACACTCCCTACATGTTTTCACTACATCAGATGCATGTATACTCTGCACTAATCTGTAAATAAATCTGTTGATGAAACTAAAATAAAAAAACAACTAAATAAAACAAATAAAATTAAACATATTAAAAAAAATATATTTCAGTCAGCAAAATTACGCTTTAGGGTAAATATTTATAACTTCACTATATATATATTTATATATATATATATATAGTGCATGCTAATCAAAGTTATACAACAAATTATAAAATGCCTTTGTTCTGGAACGTGCTACATAGAATTAGGTTGTGTGAAAACCAAGTCCCTTTAAGATTAACATTAACTTTATCAAATGTTTGACCGTGACTTTTATTTCTTGTCTTATGAGTATTTTTAATAAAAGTGTCTTTGTTTAAATGATTTAATTTGATAGCATTAACATTAATAGGAAAAATTAAAAAACAACACAAAAATTAATTAAAAAAAAAAATAATTAAAAAAAAGTTACAAAAAAAAAACTGAAGTGGTTCAAAAGTGGTAAATGTATATGTAAAATATACATAATATATCAGTGGTGCAATGTAACATTATAAAACAAAATTGCAACTATGTTATTTTATGATGTAGATTAAGATTGCATCACTACTGTTTATATCATAATAAATTACTAATGTCTAAATTGAGTTTGTTATAAATATAGTTTGTCGATTACCACTTATTTTTTATTTGCTTTTATTAACACAGATGGTTGGCCTAACTAATGTGCTGTAGGTCTGCAACATATTAATTAGGCCAATCATTCATCGATGTGTTTTAATGAATGAATAAAGTTAAATCCTATGAAAAAAAAGTTATGTAAAATTTTTTTTTTGATTATGATTTTGATCTTTATTTTCAATTAGTTGAACTATTTTTGTTTCATAATCAGTTTTTTTTTTTAAGAATCAAGGTACACTGCTTGATGTTGACATCAACGAGACATGAAACTATGCATTATTACTAGTCAATAGTAATAATGGATATTAAGGACCAGCGAAGTCGACATTTTAACACTCGAATTTAAATGAAAGACAAGTTTAGATCATATGCGTATACCAAATTTCACTGAAAGCAAATTTAAGCTGTATATGTAGCCCGAATTTAACTGAAAGACAAATATAGACTTCTAAACCAAATTTAACTGAAAGCCAAATTTGGATTTTAAAAACACATTTAAATAAAAAAATTTTTTTAATGAACTTTTATAGGTTTTATAAAATTTTATAAAACTTATAAAAAATATTTTGGCTTTGAATGTTCCAAGAAAATTTAACGGTTTTACCATGGAGTACATCAGAAAAGTATTAAACTAGGATAACCTCCTTCCTTACCAAGGTGCGATATATGCCCAGAGCTTGCTTCGAACCCTTGGTCTCCTGCATTTAAAACAAGCACTGTGCTGTGGTTGCTGTATAATCATTTTTTATAAACTAAAGTTATTATTTTTAAGCTTGTAATTAACCATAATTTAAAACATGACATATAACAAGTGAAGCCAAGTAAATTTACAACATTTATTTAAAAAAACATTTACAACATTTATTTAAAAACTTTGATTGTCAATTTTACAAAGGAAAAAGATCCTTAAGAAAATTAAATTAAATATTTACTTGTTTTTTAATAGACTGTGCCTAAATGAGACTTTTTGAATACTGACTCAGTAAGACAAATTTATTTCCAAAATGTTATTATTTTTTTATTTTTTACCTGTGCGTGTGTGTACTTTTCGCTCTCTATAAAAGTTGCTTACAGGGACATTTTTTTGTACAAAAAAATGATGCTTACGGGGACAAAGAGTTAATGGGTACACAAAAATCTGTGAAAATAGTGTGTCTATATATATAAAAACAGTGTGTGTCTATATATATATATATATATATATATATATATATATATATATATATATATATATATATATATATATATATATATATATATATATATATATATATATATTTAATATCAAATATAAATACTAATATTAACATATTACATATAAATGTGATCAAAGTAAAACACTTACAATTTTTTTCTTTTTAAAATCATTTTCTGGTTTGAAAAACTTTGAGATTTGCTGACTGACAACTTTTCTTTTTTTGTTCATCTTTAGTACCAATTTTTCAACCCTTTTTTTTTATTAGGTTCGAAGCAGTTATAACTAATAAGCAAGTCACTAATAAGTATTAAACACTTTTTTCATATAAGTAATAAAGTAAATGTAAATAAAACATAAATCTTATAAAACTACAAGTAAAAATTAAATTAAGGTGAGTTTTCACTCATACATTTTTTCACGGTAACGGGAAAGGTAAGGGAAAAATAATCACATGGGCATGCCTAGTATAAGCTTTAATTTGTCCAAAGAAAAACAACGCATGCTCACATTATTATATTTTTCTTCCACATCCTGTTCCTGTAGAAAAATGGATGAGTGAAAAATCTTAAAGCATTACATAACCTTAGTTACTTGTTATACTAAAATAATTAAATAAATATTAGAAATAATAAAAGCTCTAAAAGAAATAAGGAAATCCAAAACATGATTGGGTCTGATACACCAGTGCAAATCGTGAGATTTTGATAAACTAGAAAATTAAACTTAATAAATTAAGTAAAATATTCAATGATTATGTTTAACAAAATGTCTTAACTTTTAAAGTGCAGTTAATTTATTTATAAGTAAAAACTAACTGCACTTAAAGTTATATATTGTTATATATGTTATATATGTTATATATATTAAAGTTATATATTGATAAATTTAAATTTTAAACTATTAAAAAATATTTTTTAACAAACTCAAGTCGACACTGGTGAAAGAGTTAATTGTGCTTAGATAAAACTTAATACTAAATAATAAAATTTATCAGTAAAAGTTTTATAAGGGTTTACACTTGCCAGGTTGTTAAATCTTTTGTTACTCATTGAACCAGGGTTTTATCTGTTGTACGATGGAAAAAGACACTATATAGGAAGATGCACAATTGACAAAAGAAAGCTAGCAGATAACAATAAAATCAATGTCATCTGCTTAATTCATATTGTTCATCTACTGTTGCTAGCAGATAACAATAAAATCAATGTCATCTGCTCAATTCATATTGTTCATCTGCAATGTCATCTCAATTCATATACCAATCATGCAAAATTAAACTTTTCTTTAAAACAAGTTGATTTCAAGTTATAGTAAATAGTTCTTATAGTAAATTCTTCTACTTAACAACTCTAAAAATAAATATCATGGCCATTATCATTGTGAAAGTTCTTTAATAACATTTCATTCAATAACTTTTTCCTTACTAACTCAGTTTCATTTGATTACTTTTAGTAAAAATAATTTCATTGTCAGATAAGCTGCAAAACTAGGTTAGTGGAATGTATTTTTGATAAGTATAATGATGAAATACAAAATCTTAAAATATATAGCATAGAAATAAAGTTGATGAAATAGATGAAAATGAAATATGTTGCTTGAGACCAACTTTTTAAAGCAAATTTTGGTAGTCTTAATAACTAAACCTTTTTGCAAAGAAAAAATTCTTTTAAAAATTGTTTTTACTTCAAAATCAACATACACACCAAGACTTAGAAGACATTATTGCTACATTACTGTTTTAAGATGTAATTTTTTGGATTGTTAATATACAAGAAGCTATTAACAATTTGAAATAATAACTGCTACTAACAATATGAAATAATTACTGCTAATAACAAATTGAAATTCAAAATAAAAAAAAGGAAAAAAAAATAATAACTTTTTCATTTTAAACTATAACTACAAATTTTTATCAACAAAAAAAAAAAAAAGAGTTCTATAAACTTGTTGTATAACCCACTTGAGTTACAAAAACAAAATATGCAAACATAACAATATATTAGATTTGTACAAATTACTTCAGATTCGTAAATTAACAAATAAATGCAAAAATCCTGATTAGAACTTTATTACAAATCTGTAAAAAAATAAAACAATATATTTTGTATCGCTGTTACTAATTTCATGTTATTATTCTATATCTGTACATATATAAAAAAATGTGTGTGTGTGTATATATATATATATATATATATATATATATATATATATATATATATATATATATCAATGTAAAAAAGTTCAATAAAAAGAGGATTTTTTTTTTAAATACTATTTACTTCAAAATAAAAATTTGATTAATTGATAAAATTAACAAAAGAAATCGAGATTAAAAAAAAAAAAAAAAATTAAAATTCACATTTATATTTCCAGTATTAAATATACTGTCACTTTACCATCATTATTTGGGAATCACTTTATATGGATTAAAAATTCCCTAAATAGCAAAAAACAAAACAAATCAATAAGAACTAAAAAAAAATCAATTCCTAAATTTTAAACTAAGAATCAATAAAAAACTAATAAATCATAGTTAAACATTTGCTGTTGTATTTTAATAACTTGTTGAAAATAAAAGTTCAGTAAGTTTGGTCATGTAAACATTTTTATTAATATTGGTTAAGAAAGTTTGAATTTGAAATTTGTAAATGTAATTTGCAAATGTGTAATATTAACTCAAAGAATATTATGAAAAGACATACTTTTGGATCCATTAAGTTTTTTAAATTACGCATCAATGTTATTGCATCATTTGATCGTGAATAATGCATATGCTTTGACTTTTTAAACCCAATTCCGTGTTCTGCACTGATACTTCCTTTGTGTGAAGCTGGAAAAATCAAAAGACTTCAATAAATATTAGAATAAAAAATAAAAACTGTTATAACTATTGTGATTTATTGTTATAATTATAATGAATAAAAACAAAAACAATTTTTTAACCAACCGGGTAAAATACATAATACATTATAGAAAACATTTAGTTGAATTGAAAAAGCTAACCTGTGTATTCAAAAATGATAGGTTCAATTTGTGACAATAACTCTTTGTCATAAGTAGGCGCCACAACATTTAAATGGAGATTTCCTAAACATAAATAAACATATATATATTTATATATATATATATATATATATATATATATATATATATATATATATATATATATATATATATATATATATATATATATATATATATATATATATACACACACACATAATGATAAGACACCCAAAAAATGTTTATAAAACTCTAATATAAATTTATATTTAAAAACTAATTTTTATAGTAAATGAGGGCAAAAGGATTAACTCGCATTTTATAAAAAAAAAAAAAACTGTTTTTTTAGTGCGACAAAATTGTAAGACATTTTGGAAAAAATTCATATAAATTATCATTTATATAAAAAGATGTCTCAATTTTAAACAATCAATAAAGGGTACTATTACCATTTTTTAAATCACTTCAATCATTTTAGAAGGTAAAGAATTATACAACTTTTTTATGTACGAAATGTCAATTGTATCCCACGCAAATGCAATGGATGATTTCAAGTCAGCTAGTGAACTATATCGTTTACCACCTTCAAACACTATATGTAACACCTGTGCCCCACCATTCTCAATAATGCTCAGGTCTGGAGATCTAGCTGGCCACTTCAATATTTCAATTTTACTGCTGTTGAAATACTCCATTACTACCTTAGCTGTAATAAACGCTAGCATTATCTTACAGATGCTTGACGTCTTAAAAATTCTTGAACAATTAAAAAAAGATAATCCTTAGCCTTCATTTTACTGTCGATAAAATAAATTTTTGATTTACCATGATACCCAATCCCAAACCAAATCATTATACCACCACCACCCATTTGATGTTGTTGATGTGTTACTGGTTCTTTACACAAATCGTGTAAAGAACCTATCTAACTAATTACACTATCTAGCCCATCATGACAAAATCGTTTCTTGTCAGAAAATACTACTTGTTTCCATTCTTCATTCCATGTTATGTGGTCCTTTGCAAAAGTTATTAGATTGTTTATGTGATTTGTTGTCAAGGTGGTTTGGGCTGAGGTTTTTGCGCGAAAGGTGAAAAGCATTATGAATAATTCGCTGAACTGTATGTAAAACAGCAATCACACCTGCTTCTGCAGCAATTTGGCGTGCAGTTAAAAAAAAATTTGAAGCTTGTCTGAACAATCTTCGCCTATCACGGTCATTTAATGTTAATGGACGTCTGGGACTTTATTTTATTCCATACATGTGAGGACTACACTTAGTTTTTAATCACAGTTCCGCTGTGACCAATAGCTCTAACCATGTAACTAACGGAGTGACCCATTTTCGAAAAGTTAGAGAGCACTTTTTTCTCATCTGGACTCCATGATGCATCACAACCCATTATTAATTAATTTGTTATTTTATACTTATAAAAAAAAATACTAAACTAAATTTTTCAGTTCACAAATGTTTACAGTTAAATAATCGTCTGTGGTGTTTACATCAAATAAATATTCTTAATTGCCCACAACTGCGGTTTGCAAATAAAACATTTTTCGTAAAATTTTGTTGCACTGAAAAAACATTTTTTTAAAATAAAATGTGAGTTAGGTTTAAAATAAATTTGTTAAAATGTTTAGTGTTGTAAACCCTTTGCTTACATTTACAATAAAAATTAGTTTTTAAATATAAATGTATATTAGATTTTTATAAATATTTTTGGGGTGTCTTATCAATATGTCACGAAGTGTACATAGATATAGATACATACGAATAAAATAAAAAATCATGTATGCATACTATTAGTATCATTACTATTTTTTTACTGTCTTAACCTACACCAAAACTGTAGGGGGCACTACAGTTGAGGAGGCTACTTGTTTATTTAAACTATTTTTACAACTGTTTCTCAACCCTTTTAATTCAAATTGCCTCAAGGAATAAGACTGCTGCACAAAGATATACAAGTTGAGCATCGTACACAAAGATATGCATCGTACTACTAGGGATGTGCTGGGCAATTTAATTTAGAACTTGTTTAAAAACCAGTACATATAATAATGTTATATAACATTATTTAGGCTTATTTCCAACAGCACTAGCAAAATCAGATATAATAACAAACAAGTTTATCACCAAGAAATAATCAAGAAGATGAACTTAGAAGTTTTAATGAAGCTGAAAATTTTGAATTCTGTAATATTGTAATGAAGGTTAAAATTGAAAAATTACTAGTTTTTAAGTAAAAAATGCGATGGATACATTGTTTTATAATCACAAGATTTTATTCAAAGAACTGGAGTACCATAGTGAGAAACTTTTTGATTGATCTAAAATTTTCTTGAGTTGTATTAAAGTATGCAGCATTTTGTATAGCTTTACTGTGTTTTATTTCATTACTTTTGCAGAATACTGTGTTTTTATTTACTTTTTTACCGTGTTTTATTTACTTTTTTACCGTGTTTTATTTACTTTTTTACTGTGTTTTATTTACTTTTTTACCGTGTTTTATTTACTTTAGCAGAATAAGAGTAAAAGTCAAATTTTCTGTTTTATCAGTTAGTTTTTTTACACAACATTGAAATGACTTTAATTTTCATTAACTTATGATTGAAATAGTTTATGAAATATTTATTAAAACAACTGTGACATTTGCTAATCAAAAAATCTATGATCATGCTTAGGATAACTTGGGGAAGCTTGCAAGCTCCCTGCTGTAATGGTATAATGCAGAACTAGTATTTTTTGAAAACAAAAAGTTGTTTACAAAAACTCTTGAGAAGCTAAGATCCTATAACTAAAATTACTTATCAAATTATCTTGTCTAAATAAATCCAAACCAAAATCCAAAAAGCAAGACAAAACAAAAATCTAGTGATGGATGTTTTTTTTGTAAAGAAACTCTGGGTTTGTTTTTTGAAAACAAACCCATAAATCAGAAGCAAGTTAAAGATTACTTTCCCACAAACTTTTGTTAATGTTAGTCAATTTAACTACAAACTTTTATTGATGCATGAAAAATTGTAAATGTAAGAAGAATGATGATGTAAGATGAAAGAAAGATGGTGTAAGATTTAGATTGCAAGCTGTCATTTGAAGTGCTAAAGATTGTCTGCAACAATTATTGAAAAAAGTATTAACATTAGTACAAAAACCGATTAAAATATAACAAAAACTTTTATTATGACAACAATAGATGCAATGTCTTTCACAAACTAAAAAGTTTAATAGACTTTACTTAAAACCAGTCGACCAGTACTTAAACCACAAGATCATCTCTAATCCTTTAGAGTAAACCCTTGGTAAATTAAGTATTGGTGTATTGTTTTATTGTTGTATTGGTGGGACATATTTTATTTAATTTTTTAATTTATTTACAATTATTAATGTTTGCATAGTCATTAGCAATACAAACATACAAATATTTATGTTTGTTGCTGAGAAAATTTATATTTATCATGCTAAACCACTACTGAGATTTGATGCTTTTCTAAATGCTCATAGGATAATAATCATTCTTTTCATGGATGTATTCAAAAATTGAAGAAAAGAGTAAGATATACTAGATGACAAAGGGTGTGTTTATGTTGCTGAACAAATTGGTCACAAAACCAAATTCACTGAGGACGTTTATTTATTTTGAAATGATTATTAGTTACTTGAAGCATATTAAAAACCTTTAGGAGATTTAAAGCTTTCTGGTAAAAAAATCCAGAACTTATTTCTGTTATATTTATCTTAACTTAACATTAGGCTTTTTCAATTTTTTTAAAAACATTGTTGTGTATGGGCAATGACTGAAAAAATTGTAAAAAACAAACATTTTGCAAAAAGATATATTTAAATTTGTATTTACAAAAAAATAACCCCTCTAAAATACTATATTTTACTGTTATGATTTGTTGAAAACTAGTATCTAAATATTTTAATTTAATAAACCAAATACATTTTTATTGTGCTCTTCAACAAATAAACATTTTTAAAAATAGACATTTTGCTAAATCAAAATAAGCGATGGCACTTCTGACACAATTCAAGATGACTAATTCAAGCCAATATATTTAACTAACCAGTGTTGTTCATTAATTAAAGAAAATAACCTTTAGAAATCATTTTTATACCTTATGTTTGGTTAAAATACAAAATTTAGGAATCCTGCAGTAATGATAAATGGTTGAGAGATAACATCAGATAATATGCTAATTTAAACACAAAAAATTTTTTAATTGCTTTACACATTATTTTTGCATTTTTTGATTCAGTAATGATTAAAACCCAGCATTAAAATTTTTACTTTTTATTCAATGAAAATAAGACTCGAGTAAAAAAGAAAAAAAAAAAAAAAAAAAGAGGCTTGGTAATTAAAAAAAATTTATTTATTATAATAATATATTTATTTATTTATTTTCTCCTTCTTGTGCGGCTGCTACATCTAATCGTAATCATTTTTTTCATCTTTTTCAAAAGAACAACTCTCTTGAGAACAAACGGCTATTTATTATTGCAAGAAATCGATGTAAAAAGGTGCTTTCTGATGCTAAACTCCATTATTCTCAGTTCACTAAATCTCGCATCTTATCACAGAAGTTAGGCTCTAAAGACGTTTGGAAAATCTTCAACAGCATTGTTAACAAGGGTAGATCTAACATTCCATCTCTCATTCATGGGACTGATCTTATTACCTCTCCCAAGGATAAGGCAGAACTATTTGCAAAGAACTTTTCTTCTAATTCCACTCTTGAATCTTATGGACATTCTCTTCCTTCCATTCCAGTCAAACAGGTTAACCCATTGTTAGACATTCAAATCACTCCAGCTTATGTTGCTAAAGTCATATCTCAATTAAACTCATCTACTGCTTGTGGTCCAGACAACATTCCTGTCACAGTCTTTCAGAATTGTTCTCTTCAATTCTCACTAAACTATTTAACAAGTGTTTGACTGAGTCTTGTTTTCCTGCTTGTTGGAAAATGGCATCTGTAGTTCCAATATTCAAAAACTCTGGAGAAAATTCTGACCCCTCCAATTATCGTCCGATCAGTCTTCTTTCTGTTATTAGCAAGGTCTTTGAGTCTTTGATCAACAAATTCCTCACATCTCATCTTGAGTCAAATAAACTACTGTCAAACAATCAATATGGTTTTCGATCCTCTCGCTCTATGGCCGACTTGCTAACTGCTGTAACTGAAAGATTTTATCATGCATTAGATGGAGGCGGTGAGGCTAGGGCTATTGCTCTCGACATATCTAAAGCTTTCGACAAAGTTTGGCATGCTGGTCTTCTCCATAAGCTTGCTTCATATGGTGTTTCTGGGAAAGTTTTTGAGATTATCAAATCATTTCTTTCTAACCGATTTATTAAAGTCATCCTTGAAGACCAACACTCTTCTTTATTTCCAGTAACTTCTGGGGTTCCCCAAGGTTCCATCCTGGGCTTTGTTTTGTTTCTTATCTACATAAACGATCTTCCTGACAACCTTTCACCTAAAGTAGCCCTTTTTGCTGATGCTCAACTTTATACTCCTGTCTTGACAAAAAGTCTTCTCTTTTCGATCGCCTAGAACAAGCAGCTGATCTTGAATCCGATCTCACTTCAGTAATAGATTGGGGTTCCCAGTGGCTTGTGAATTTCAACTCTAAAAAAACCCAGTTGCTTACTGCAAACAACTACCGTAATATGGTCAACATTCCTATATTAATGAATGGCAATCCTCTTACTGAGTCCTCCTCTTTACGTCTTCTTGGATTATCGCTTACTACTGACCTTTCATGGAAACCATATATACAATCGATTGCTAAATTAGCTTCTGCTAAGGTTGCTTCTCTTTATGGTGCTCGCCATTTCCTTACTTCTGATTCCATTCTCTACCTCTACAAATCTCTTATTCGTCCCTGTATGAATTACTGTTGTCATATTTGGGCTGGTTCTTCTAACGATTCACTTACTCTTTTTGACAAGGTCCAAAATCGCATTGTAAATGTTGTTGGACCTGGACTATCTGCTAAGCTTGAACCTCTTGCCCATCGTCGTAAAGTTGCATTTCTTTCTCTTTTTTACAAATACTATCATGGTCACTGCTCAAAGGAGTTATTATCTCCAGTTCCATCAACTAAAATTCATTCTCGTTTTAATCGTCATTCAGCTAAGTCTCATTTGTTTACTGTATCTGTCCCTGCATGCTCTAAAAACTTTTATTCTAGTTTTTTTCCCTGCACTTCAATCCTTTGAAACTCTCTCCCATCTTCATGTTTTCCTGACTCATACAACCTTTAACTTTTCAAATCTTCTGTCAACCGTTTCCTTGCTCTATAACTCTGTTCTTTCTTTTTTCCTAGTAACTCCCAACTTAATAGTGGTTGCTTGCAGCCTTGTTGGGAGTGAATGCAAATAAAAAAACAACAACAAAAAAACAACAAAAAAAAATCAAGTTTTCACAACTACAAAAAAATATTTATCGTATCAAATACAACCGACAACAATACACAGAACGAATTAAACTGACTATTAAAACTACTTAAAAATGACCTTGGCATCCAAATCTCTAATGATCTTAAATTCAAAACCAAATCTCTTAAAGGGGCCTATGAAGTTGAGAAAATACTTGGTTTACTAAAACCAACCTTTATAAGCAGAGACGCTAAACTATGGAAAAAACTTTACACCACTTATGCATGCCCTCATTTTGAATTTAGCATTACCAAATGAAACTCTCTCTCTTTCTCTTTCTCTTTTTTTCTCTCTCTCTCTCTCTCTCTCTCT
>NC_061170.1:37144575-37247075 GCF_022113875.1 Hydra vulgaris | reverse complement strand
CATTACGACCTCAACAATCTTTTTTTTTAAACAGAAATATATATATATATATATATACATATATATATATATTATTTTATTATTCTGATTCACTTCCAACAAGGCTGCATGCAACCACTACTAAGTTGGAGGTTACTGGAAAAAAAAAAAGAGTTACATAGCAAGGAATCAATTGACAGATAACTTGAAAAGTTGTAGGTTATATGTGTCAGAAAATCATAAAGATGGGAGAGAGTTAAAGGGTTGAAGTGCAAGGATACAGAAAGAGCAGTTAAAGGGTTGAAGTGCTGGGATAGATATAGAAAACAAATAAGACTTAACTGAATGACTAATGAATGAGATTTAGTTGATTGAACTAGAGATTATAGCTCCTATGAGCAGCAACCGTAACCGTAGCAACCGTAATAGTATTTGTAGAAAAGTGAAAGAAATGCAACTTTACAACTATTGTTATAAAGTTGTTGAAAAGAGACTTTAGCATAGCAGATAGAGTGGCTCCAACTACGTTTACAATAAATTTTTGGACCTTGTGTAGAAGAAAAAATTAGAAAAACCAGCCCAAATATGATAACAGCATTCCATACAGCGACAAGAAATTTGTAGAGGTAGAGAATGGAATCAGGAAAAAGAAAATGGTGAGCACGATAAAGAGAAGCAACCTTAGTGGATGCTAATTTAGCCATTGATTGTATATATGGTTTTCATGAAAGGTCATATATATAGGTATATATACATAAGGTATATATGATTCATGAAAGCTTAGTAATAAACAATCATCCAAGAAGACATAAAAAAGAAGACTAAGTGATGGGGTTGTCATTTATTAATATTTATCAATATGTTAATGTTAACAGTATTGCGATAGTTATTTGCAGTAAATAACTGAGTTTTGTTGGAATTGAAATTTACAAGGCACTGCAAGCTCCAATCTGTTGCAGAAGTGAGATTAGATTCAAGATCGGCTGTCTGTTCTAAGCGATAAAAAAAAAAGAACTTGTCAAGATATGATTATAAAGTTGAGTCATAAGCAAAAAGAGCTACTTTAGGTGTAAGGTTGTTGGAAAGATTATCAATATCGATAAGAAACAAAATAAGTCCACGGATAGAACCTTGAGGTACCCCAGAAGTTATAGAAAATGAAGAAGATGTTGGCCTTCATGGCCAGAAGTTATAGAAAATGAAGAAAATGTTGGCCTTCATGGACGACTTTAATTAAGTGATTAGAAAGAAACAATTTGATAATCTCAATAACTTTCCCAGAGACACCATATGAAAGAAGTTTATGGAGAAGAACACCATGTAAAACTTAATCAATATATCAAGAGCAACAGACCTAGCTTTTCCACCTCCATCTAATGCACAACTAAATCTTTACAGTCACAGCAGCTAGCAAGTCTGTGGTTGAGAAAGATGATCAAATAACCATATTGAATGTCTGACAGTAAGTTATTTGATTCAAGATGGGAGATAATAAATTTGTTAATAAAAAACTCAAAGACCTTGCTAATAACAGATAGAAGACTAATCAGAAAATATTTGGAGTGTTCAGAATGTTCATCTGAGTTTTTGAAAATTGGAACAACAGATGCTGTTTTCCAGCAAGCAGGAAAATAAGTCTCAGTCAAGCACTTATTAAATAATTTATAGAGAATTAAAGAGAGTTCTGGAGAACAAATTTGCAATTAAGACAAGAATTAAAAAATATATAAATATATGCCAGTATTTAATAAATAAAAAATGTAAGTATAAAATTATAATATATTAAGTATTATAAACTTTTTTTAGCCTAGGCTTTCAACCCCTGCTAAATCTTATAATCTTGCTGGGGCCCGATTTGCAAAAAGTCTCATTTTTAGCCAGGGCTGGGGCCCGGGTCACTTCCTAGTTAAATCAGAAGATCTTGGTGGCCAACTGACACCATTTTTATGTGAATAATATGACCTAGAAAACTGGATCTCAATAAAGCTATTGCTTTTTAAGCTGTGTGACATGTTGGACCATTTTGCTGAAAAAATGTGGTTTCTAAGTCTATATGATGAACAATAGATTAAAAAAAAACAGATTTCATGCATATGTTGATAGCGATCACCAGTTAATGTAAGTGATTGTCTGGCACCAATTTTTTCAAAATATGTACGAATTAGTCCTTTAGCTTTTAGAAGAGGAAGTTCCTTTATTTCTAGGGTTATCAGATAATTCATATAGACATCAAGGTAAAAATAAGCTGAAAATGATGTTTGTAGCAAAATCAGAATCAACTTGGACAAGAATCTAATCAACGAATATTCAACGGTTGTCATGATCAGTTTCAAGAAGTTAACTGAACCTTTTATGATTATAAACCAAGGTCTTGTTTTAAAATTCATCTCAATGAAGTTGCAGATAATCCAAGTTGCAGTAATTGATGTATAACTGACATTTTTAAACTTTATTTAACACTTTCCTTCACTATGGCAATATTTGATGCTGACTTCACAGGATGTGGATGAATTAGTGCCTTTAAACTAAGCTCTGAATCAGTAAATTTAATTAGTTGGACAATAGTCAACACTGTTTTTCTATATATAGTACAAAAGGTCTGCCTTCTAATTTTTGTCATTCATAAATTACATTTGTCACAGACAGCTTTTTTTCAAAATACAATTTTACAAGCTGCATGCCTTCCTTGGGTTTGAGACACAAAATAACAAAAAGGTGTATAAATAATACTTTTTTCTGAAATAGAAACAAACTTGAACAATTATAAAAAATATAGCATACAAAAACAAATTGCCTAAGTTATAATGGCACAACCTGTATTTACCCTTTTATTGATTCATTGTTGACAAATAAATCCTTTACAAATAAAACCTTTTACAAATAAAAATTTGCTAATTTTATTAAATAAATAAAGCTGCAATGTGTAAGTAATAAAAAATGTTTTATCAAAGCATATTAAGCACAACAACTGATATATTAAAACAGAAATAAATGTTACTACAATATGAAATAAATCTCATATGATTAACCTTAAAATTTGAAGTAATAAAAAGGAAAAATTAAAATTAAACTAAATTTATTTTTTTGTAGTTACCTATGAACCATAAATACTAACTTTGTACTCTGTACTCATAAATGAATTTACATTAGTTAACTGGAAAAATTTTTTAACATCAAATATAAAAGCTGTAAAAAATTTTTCTTTTTTAATTTTATTTTAGAATAAAATGTTTAGTGTAAAATGAAAATTAGTAGACAAAATAATTAGTAAATTTTATAATGCTGGTAAGAGTTTATGAGCTAATAAGTTAAACTTATACCTTTGGTCTGGGTGGACAAGCTAATGAGACACCAGTAACTAATCCTAACGTACCCTCAGATCCAATAAATAACTGCTTAAGATCATATCCTTAAATTAAATTTTTTTAAAATTATTCAATTACCAATCCAAAATTAAATTCATCATTTAAAAATTAAAAAAAAAAACTATTCAAAAAACAATCAAAATTAATTTATATTTCAATTTATCATATTTAGAAATAACCATATTATTAACATGTAATATTTAGTAATATTAGTAATAATAAATATAATAAATAATGAAAAGTTTTAGCGTAAAGAAAAAATATATTACTAAAAATAGTTAAAATATATATAGTTTTAAGATCAAGCCTATGATGCATAGAGAACTATTTAATAAAAGGAATTAAGTTTTTCATAAGCTGAACTTTATTACTGAACTCATTACCGGTATTATCTTTTTTGAGAGTTGATAAACAATCTAAAATTGTCCCATCAGCCAACACCTTAAATCAAAATTTAAACATTTTTACAGTTAAATTTTTACTTTTTTTTCTATTAATAAAAATTACTTGATTCATCAATTTATTTCTTATTATGCATAAAAAATTAAATATTAACAACATACAGCTTCAACACCAAGGACAGAGGAATGCAATGACCCATATCTCAAGAAGCGAAGCCCACCTGCATTTGTAGAAACATTGCCACCAATAAAACAGCTATATGTATATAAATAAAAGCATATTATTTGTGGTTATAATCCTCTCTCAACCCTTTAACTCCGAAACACGAACCTTAATGAACAAGGCTGCTGCGCAAAGAAACAAGTTGAATTGAAATTAAAACATAAATTTTACAATCAAATTATGATAATATTTTACACTTTAATATATGAAAAGTATAAATAATTATATGTTCTATACAAGCTTGGTCGGGAAGCAGGTGCGATCGCACTCTATATCTAACCACACAAATAATATTTAGTTGTGACAACATGACCATGGCTTTTTAGATGTTTTTAAACCACTTCAAAAACCGCAAAAAAAAGCTTAACTTGAAGGGAGACAACTACCAAAATTAACTAAAAAAAGAAATGAATTCTTAACAGAGAAAAAAATCCAACTAAAATAAAATAAATTACGTTTAGAATAAATTATTTCTAAATTTCTCTCTTTTATATTAAATTTTTTTAAAATTAATTTGTAATATATAAATTTAAAATATTCAAAACAATTCTTCTTAAGTAAAATAAACAAAAGAAATAACTAAACCGTTGCATTACAAATATTTTAACGATTTTTTTATTTAGCAGTCTTTATAATGTTAAAAAAATTCAGCAATGCGCCAGGTCCCTGAAACAGTGGTCTATTATGATAAGTTTCCAAACTGCAAACTATGTATATATTTAATAACTTTACATTTTACTTAAGTCCATTGGTTTATTTTACTATATTGTATTATAAATTAATATATAAAAGGAATTCGATATTCTAAGTAAACTATGATTTAATTTTGTCTATTACAAACTAGATGCAAGTTTTTATTGCAACAAATTATTAGAAAGCAAACTTTGATGGTTATACTAAAAAGATAAAATATGTTAATGAAGAGGAAGCGGAACTGCATCACAATATCACTGATTTGTATTGAGTAGGCTTTTTAATATTTTTGCATGTTTTGTTTTGTATGGAGTGCTGGCACAGCGCTGGTTCACTCATAAGTCACTTTATATAAATGTATGTTAATGTTTTGTTCAACCATCTGGGTGGTGTTCATCCACTTGTCTTTCATTATGTATATATGTATGTTTATGTTAAGTTGTCTGTAAGTTCCTGTATGTTTATTTGATTATTAATTTTATTAACTTTGATGATTATTATTTTTTTAATTTTATTGAAAAGGCAATTATTGTTTAAAGTCTAATTTTTAAAAAATTGTTAGTGAAAACATTTTAAAAAGAATTTAAAGAATAAAAAATCAATCTATATTATTATTTATATATTATTTATTTTAATTCTTAATAAAACTTACTTAACTTTATATAATTATAAAAAATTATAAAATTTTTTTATAAACGTTTAATAAAAGTAAATCATCGTTTAGTTTAAAAACGCTTTGTTCATATTAAAACATTTGATTACAAAAGATTTTTTATAAATTTAATTGTTTAATCGTGTCAAAAAGTTTCAGACATATAAATTTAAATGTTCTCAAAACATCTAAAAATGCATGGCCAAGTTGTTGCAACTAAATATAAATTGCATGATCAAGAATAGAGTGCGATTGCATCTACTTCCTGAGCAAGCCTTGTTCTATATATTTATTAATTTACTAATCATTTGTGTTTTAATATGAGCTCTACTGCTCTAACATAAATATTTTAAAAATGGTCAAAACTATCAATAAGTAGTTAGTTTTATATAATATACAATAATGCTGAATGCTGTGGCTAGTCTCTACAAACAAAAAGTTTACCTAGGTTGTGGTCAGTCTCTGCAAACATAATATTTATGAATGCTATGACCAGTTTTTCCAAACTAAAGGTTTATGAATACTGTGACCAGTCTTTGCAAATATTTGCAAATGCTAATTTGATTAAAGATGAGTAACAAATATGATTAAAAATAGTTTTAAAAAACATTTTCTGTCCTAACAGAACCCTAAGTATATTTGTTATTTCTAACAATGGAACATACCTAACTATGCCTCTAGGCAACATTTTATCTAATTTATTATGGCCATCAATTCATGATATTCATTTGAGCGCCAAACATCCGCAAAATTTTGTGTCCGCTGTGATGGGTGGCAAAAAGAAGGAAACAAATAAAAAACGTTGAAGATCTTCAACATTTTTTAGACATTTTTAGCTCGAGTTGTTGCGCACCAAACTGCAAAAACAGAAAAATTAAATGCAGTAAACAATATTTTAACAAGTTTTCAACAAAAAAAAGAGCAATGGACGTTATGACTAGCGGTTTTAAAGAACAACTTTAGTTTAGCCGAACTGTGAATTTTACAAATAAACACTTGAGCTTCGAAGAAAAAGTGCTGATAAAAACCATGCTGACTTTTTCTCCTCGTTTATACACCTTTATATAAAAAGTAAAAGAAATTAATTGTATATAATACATCAAATCGTTTGAACAAGAAATCTACCAAAAGTGCTCATTGAAGAAAATAATATTAACAGCTAATTAAAATAATTTTTTTAAATTGTCAAAGAATCTGAAACTGCCAAAATTATGAGAACTAAACAAAGAAATCGAGAAATTAAAAAATTTAGTTTAATACTTGATTAATACAGCAAAGTTCAGTTTATAACTAAATGAAGACAGCTTAGTTCAGTTTATAACTTAATAAAAACATCAAGGTTCAGTTTAAAACTTTATGAAGACAGCAAACACTGCACTTCAAAACGTAACAAAAACAGCAAAGTTCAGTTTAAAACAAAATCGAGAAAGCGGCGTTCAGTTTAAAACTTAATGAAGATAGCAAAGTTCAATTTACAACTTAGTTGTAACATGTAAATTTACAGCCGTTCAAAACTTAATAAAGACAGCAAAGCAGCAATTGATGACAGAGAAAAAATCACATTTTTTAATTACAAAAATTAAATATTAATAAAAACACAAGGTTGGATAATCAGATAGAAGAAGGAACATTTAAAATTTTAAAAGACACAAAGATTTTATTATAATAACAATTTTTTTTTTTACCATAAACCAAGGTTACTTTAAACATTTTTTAGATATTTTTATATGCCCTTCTTTCATTATTGACAATATTTGAATTTTATTATTATGCATATAAGAGTTATGACTGGCTCTTAAGAAACACAACTTAAAAAAAATAATGTTTAAATACTTAATCATTAAACAGTTTCATATAAATACTTTTAATATTTACAGCAATAACAAAAAATTAATTTTTATTCAAAGTAACCCCACCATTCAAAGTATTTTTACCCTATTTACGGTACTATAAATACCCGATTTACAGTACTGGAAAAAAAAAAAAGTCTTATGGATAACAACTTTGCAAATTATTTAAATTCATCTTTAGTGATGTCTTTATTTAAAAATATTTATATGTTATTTTTATATTTGAAAATATTTTATTCAAAAGTTGTATAAGTTCATGACTTCAACTGTTCTTGTTCTTTTTTGTAAAAGTTTCTCAATTTATTTGAATTAGAACAGCTAAGACTCTATATTGTGAACATTGTTCAGGGGTGCACATAGGGTGAAAGATCCAGGATCATCAGACAGTGAAAATTACTAGAAGCGCTTTATTAGTCTTATTATTGATATTTTTTAGGTGGTAGAGTTAGGGCCATCTAGTAAATTTTTAATGATCTACCCTGTGCATCATGAAGACTCTGTGCACCCCAGACCTTGTTATTATTATTTTTATTGTTATTTTTATAATTTTAATAACACCAGTTTTTTTTTTAATAAGTATTGTATTTATTATTTTAAATTTCTTACAGTATATCCTTAAATGTTAGAATTATAATCTAAAATATATTATTGATTGATTTTCAGATATTCAAAATTACTGTAATATAGCTTTGCATGTATTAAGATGCTGCTCTTGCATGAGAAAAGACTTCACTGAATTGCATTTAAAATTATTCAAGAAAGCTAACCCATAAATTCATTAAGGTTTTAGTAAAAGTACTTTGACCTAAACCACCAGTATCTGTATATATAGACCATGAACCTAGTTTTAACTTGTTTATTACATTGATTAAAAATAAATTTAAAAGGCACAAGACAACAAGTTACAAAGTTGTAAGATTTAAGAAGTTTTTAGTATTTAAAACTAGAGTTAGCGAACTGATTTAAAAAGATAACATATTAGATAAAATATATAAGTAAAGTGAGATTAGGCCATTTGCCTGTAAGAATTAATTAATTGTACAGTCTTTTGATAAATAAAACGGGTTGAAATTAATCTCTAGAACTGATAATTTTTATTATATCCTATAATACTTATAAATAAAGACTTTTATAATTCGGATATGGCATAATTTGCTAAGAAAGCTGCAACCTAATCATTTTCTACAGATCTATTTTTGCCGACTTGTTTGTTTATAGTTTTTTGCCACCCATCATAGCGGATATAAAATTTTGCAGATGTTAGGAGTTCATATGAATATCATGAGTAAAACACAAAAGCAAATGTTTTTATATTAAAAAAAAAAGAATAAAAACAATATTAATCTAATGTCTTCTAAAAAAGGAAAAAAAAAATTTATCATTACCTTCCTTTTGCACCAAGATCTAAAGGGACCATTAGTCCATGCTCATACAAACAGTTATCTAATTGTTCCAGAACTACACCAGATTGACACACAACAGTACCTTATAAAAAAATATTTACAACAGTATAATAGAAAATACAATCTTATCCATAATGTGGTAACAAAATTTAGAATTTAATCTTGTTGTAACAGCAGCAGCTGTGGTAGCAGTAGTTTCCTATAATACGAACTTAGATCAGTATAAAATACCATTGATAAAATCATACTCAAATCAGAATATGTTAGGTCTTAAGTAGATATATCTAAAGAGGGCTTAGGCAGGAAATATCTGGAAACATGTATGAAAAAAATTTCTCTGTGGGGTTTCATTGCTAATTCAAGCACTGAAACACATTTCATTGTCTAATTCAAGCACTGCACATTACCTGCACCAAATATAACAATCAAAATATACAAATAGATCTCATCAAAATATTAACTTGTTTATTTTATATATTTTTTTAATGTTTTTTATTATTTTCGATATTTTTATATAGTTTTATTTACTTATTTATAATTTATTAATAATTTTAATTGTATGAAAAGATTCTTATTTTCAAAATTTTTGGATAATTATGCTTCTTTTGAGACCCAGGTTGAAACATTTCTCAGCAATTTTTTTGTAATTTTTATTTATGCCTTATTTTCCTAATATTTATTTATGACTTATCTGATTTTTTGAGTCTTGAATAGCTTAAATGTGTGTGTGTGTGTATATATATATATATATATATATATATATATATATATATATATATATATATATATATATATATATATATATATATATATATATAATTATTATTATTTAATTATTTTATTATTAATGTATTAAATTTAAACATCATATACATTTAAATAGACACAAGGTCTATAGATAAAAATAAATCAAATAATAGTCAATAAAGAGAACAGATACAATCATCTACAATTATCCATCATTTGGACAGTCCTAATATTCTGTTAATTGAACCGAAAGTAAGATTTCCTTTGGCACACTCATTAAACTGTTTCTTTAAGTTGATCCTATAGTTAAACAAAATAGTCTCAATAGTTGGGAGCCTTAACTCTAAAAACATCTGAGTCAGACTGCAATATTTTTTATATCCAAAAAACATTTTTGAACATTTGTTATAGCAAAATCGTAGATGTGCTAATGTTCTTGTACTAAAACTGTTCTACAGGGAAGCATTATATATACATATACAATGTGATTGGAATAGTCTTACTTTAACTAGGCTTGAACACCTGTAAAAGCGCCTTATTAGTATATTTGTTCGAGTATATACATTTTTTATCTCTTTTTTTATATCAGTATCATCTGCTAGATCATTTCTCACAATATGACAAAGGTATTTAAAGCTGTCAGCAAATTCCAGATTGCAACCTGCTACACTCAATTTTGGAAATGACAACAACATAATTTTTGCTTAGGATTAAAAACCATACAAACTGTCTTCTTTGTGTTAAAAGACATATTAATTAATAAGGCCTTGGCATTAATTGCATTCAATAATTTTTGTAGAGACAACCAAGATATATAGGAGCTATAAGTACTATATCACCAGCATAAGCAAGAATATTGAATAAAATCCCTCCTATATTGCAGCCAACACATTTGAAATTTTAAATACAAGATTACTAATGTAAAACCTAAATAGTAACAGTGATAAAACACCACCTTAATGCACACTATTTCCTATACTAAAAGCAGGATATTTAGCTTTCTGCCAACTAATACACATTTCCTGGTTGCTTTACCAGAATGCAAGCAGACTTACAATATTTTTTGATATTCCTTGATCTAATAGATTACAGAACAGAAGCTAGTGATCAACGTTATCAAATGCTTTATTAAAATCTATAAACGATGTAAACACATGACTACCTCTAGATGTGTAGTAATTAATAGCTTTCTTTAAATAACTAGTGCATAAGGTTGTAGAATGCGTCTGTTTAAAACCAAACTGATAACCATCTACATTGTCTGGTATATTTATTTTACATAACAAAATATTTTCAAAATAGCAAGGGATAGTGCAACTGCCCTGTAATTGTTCACATCAGTTAGGTTGGCCATGTTGAACTTCACCAAAGAAATAATGGAAGATTCACAGAACTTGGATGGTAAATATCCATGTCAAAGCTTCCATACATATACCATCAGGACCAGCTGTTTTTCCTGATTTTTGATTTTTTATTGATGCGATAACATCATCGGCACTTATGTTAATATCTAAATTACCTTGTTTGAGTAGCTGGATTTTCTCAGCAAAGTAGCCTTTGTACTCTGTATTTTTTATAGTTATACATTGTTTGAAAATGATCTCTCCACATATAAGCTATATCATTGTCTCCGAAAGCTCCTCCCACACTAGCAACATGACTCACCACTTTTTTGTTAGTCATACGATTTATACTGCTCCAAAACTTTTTTGGATCTGTGTTATAAAAATTTTCTAAACACTTATTAGCTTTTATTTGCCTCTTACAGTGTCTGATAACTAGTTAAAAGGTGACACGAGTACTCTTCATTTTCTCAAAAAGATCACCATGTTTTAGCTTCCCATGCAAAATTAGTTTAAATGCATCTATAGCAATATCATGCTTGTTTTTTAACAAAATTATTCTAACCAGGAGTATTAAATTCAGAATTTTTATTGTTGCCCCACTGTGTGGTATAGTGTCAGCCACAACAGATTGAACACAATTCATGAGGTCACTATAAAATAAGTCTATATAAACATCAGCTCTATAGGTTACTCCTATGTCATCAGTAAACAAGTTAAATGGTACATGAATAGATTGTAATAAAAGGTCTAACCTTTTCTCATAAAAGGATAATGACTTGTCATTAAAAGTCTGCCATTTAGTATTACTACTAGACTATTTCATATAAGGATTGTTATTTTATATTTTGGTTGTATTTTCCAATGTGCAAGAAACTCTCGAAGAGAACGTTATTGTTTTATGATCTGATGCTATAACATCTGTAAGAACTGAAAGATCTATTATCAGAATATCAATTGTTGGGCTGCACAGAACGTGATTCAACCAAGAGACATGATTTCCACCATCATTAAAATATGTAAAAATGTTGTTTATACGATTAATATTGGATTTAATTAGATTATTTTCTGTTGCGAGATTTGAGAACTCATCAAAAAATCTAGACCCTTCTTCGCAATTGAAGTCGCCATCAATAATAATATGAATAACATCTGCCTCAGCTATAATAGACTTTATTTTTTAGCATAAATCAATGTAATTATGGAGACTATGCTCATCGTTATAATTTGTTGGCATGTACACATTTAGCAACAACATAGGACCAATATTTGAGACAATTTTTAAACACAAGATTCTAGATTCATAAGATTCAATAACTTGAATACTTTTAGCAAGATCTTTACAATATAATATGGCTCTACCAACATATGGCCTTCCAATCATTATATCAGATGAAATATTGACAGCAGATAAGCCAGTACGATAATAATCATTATGAACATTGTTTAATAAACCAAGCTCATAGGGCAATAACCAATCCTCTTGGAACAAAATAAAGTCATATTCATTAAACATGTTCTTTATAGCAAAAACACTTTTTGTAAACGAACGACAGTCGAAGGAAAAAAATGATAAGCTATTATTGTTGGCCATTTTTGGGCTTAAAATATCTTTTTACAAGTAGACCATTTAGCCAGGCTTCAATTGACATTAGACAATCTACTTTATTTTTTAACTGAGAATGGTCAACAGAAACAGATATATAATATGAAGAGTATCCAGGATATTTAGACTTGAACTTCTTACATTTTACAGAATAATCATTTTCAATTTGCAAAATATCATAGGTACAATCAATAACATCTTTCTCTGTAGATAGAGGATCTAGTCGTGAAACAAAAATATCAACATTTCCTTTAGGCAGGTGGTTCAGTGTAGGTTTATTGAATCAGAAGAACCGAAAATAAGATTATTCGTTTTCCTTTTTCTTTATCGGTTGTTTTCGAATACCATTTCTGAGGATAGTTGACGTACTGATGTTTCTGGTTGTATTTGTATAGGTTGCTCTTTTGTTAAACGAGGATAGTCAGCATTATTGAGAGTTAGTTTATGAGGATAGTCAGTTTATGTTTATGAGGATAGTCAGCATTATTAGGAGTTTTATTTACATTATTAAGAGTTAAGCAACAAAGCTAGGCTTGTTGGGAGTGAATTTGTTATAACAACAAATTTAAAAAAAAAAGTAAAAAAAAAAAGAAAAACCTGAAACAGGATCAATACTCTTGACTTGGTTCATGAGAGAAAAAGACAAGATGATTTCATCAAATACAGGGACACTTCCACCTAAAGATAAGAAATAAAACGAATAAACATTTTATTGAGGTAATACCCTTTTATCTATTATTCTTGCTAAAATAAACATAAATATATAAACAGCAACATTAACAGCTAAAATAAACACAAATATATAAACAAGCAACTTTAACAGATGCTAACTTTGCAATCGAATGTATATCTATAAGAGTTTAGTAGTGAACAATAATCCAAGAAGATATAAAGAAGAGGACTAAGAAGAGTGAGAGATTTTCCATTGTTATGGTTAGATTTACATGGGAAAGGTTAGAAATAATTTGATAATCTCAATATTCTTCCCAGATACACCATATGTAGCAAATTTATGGAGAAGACCAAGATGCTAAACTTTATCAAAAGCTTTAGATATGTAAAGAGCAATTGCCTTTGCCTCGCAGCTTCCAACTAATGCACAATAGAATCTTTCAGTCATAGCTGTTAGCAAATCACCTGTAGAACGAGAAGATTGTTTTGTCTAAGAGTAAGTTATAAGATCCAAGATGGGTTGTTAGAAGTTTGTCTATCAAAGACTCAAAGATCTTGGAAAGAATAGAAAAAAGAGTGATTGGACAATAGTTGGAGGATCAGAATGTTCTCCAGATTTAAAAAAAATTAGAATCACATATCCCATCTTCCAGGAGGCAGGAAAGTAAGATTCAGTCAAGCACTTTTTAAATATTTAAAAAAGAATTGATGAGAGCTTTGGAGAACACTTTAGTAAGACTATGACAGGAATGTTGTCTGAAACACAAGCTGTAGAAGAATTAAATTGAGATGTTTCTATGTCAACTATCCTCAGAAATGGTATTCGAAAACAACCAATAAAAAATATTGATTAAAACAACAACAGTTACAAACTCTGAAAAACTAACAAGAAGTTCCTCTTCTTCTTGAGCAGCAAACCTTTGGCAACCGTTGCGTTGTATAATAATAAAATGGAATCTGGAGTAATTTGAATGTCTAACAACAGTTTAACTTGAATGGTAAAAAGATTATGACAAGAAAATGTCATAATCTTTTTACCTTTTTTTAATTATGTCGTTAGATTTATAAGTGGTTATTTATAAGAATTAGAAAAGTTTTTTGCTAATAGTTCATTCATGTTCTCGGGAGAGGTAATAGGACCAGTCCAATCAATTAGAAACAGAATGTTAGTCTTACCTTTGTTAATGATGCTGTTGAAGATTTTTCAAAAGTCTCAAGAGCCTTATGTCTGAGATAAGATTTAGTAAACTGGGAATATAAATGTAAATATTGTGTAATTAGCCAGCAACATGAACTCATACTGAAACTAATAGGAAGCCGTAAGGGAACTATGTAGAAAATGCAAGGGTTCAAAGCTGGTTCATCAAATAAGGATTTAGGACAGCAATTTTTTTCATTATTTTTCTCTTTCCAAAAAATCCTTATGGATTTATGTCAGCAAGAAAATCGACAAATATATAACGTCTATATGGGCTATAGTATATATATATATATATATATATATATATATATATATATATATATATATATATATATATATATATATATATATATATATATATATATATATATATATATATATATATATATATATATATATATATATATATATATATATATATATATATATATATATACTATAGCATGTCTAGCATTTGTTATATATAAACACAGTAGTGATGTAGTTGTAGAGCATTTATTTTGTATACAAGAAATTTGAAGTTTGATTCCTACTACACCCCTGATAGTATTGCCTCCAACATTTATTTTAAACAGCAGCTTTGTTTATTAACTTTGTTTTTTAGCTTTGGTTTATTAGTTTTGGTTTGTGTTTCAGAATTATAGAGTTAAGAGAGTGTTGTAAATAAATAATGATAACAATAATAATAAAATTATTAATGATTAAAACAACAACAGTTACAAACTCTGAAAAACTAACAAGAAGTTCCTCTTCTTCTTGAGCAGCAAAACTTTGGTAACCTTTGGCAACCGTTGTGTTGTATAATAATTAAAAACAATCCTTGCTTATGTAAACATCAATATCAACTTATATAACCATTAATATCAACTTATATAAACATTAACTTATAAAAACATCGATAACAAATAAAATGCCGATAATAATGATATTAACAGAATAACTTACAATAATAAATATAATGCGATAATTATAAAAATTATACAACTTTTATTTAATATTATTATGATTGTTAATTAAGTATTCACAAACATTATGGGCAAAAAAAAACTGGCCGAAATTTTCTTAAAAAAAATTTTTGGAAATGGGTTTTGAAGGAATCTTACTGTAGTTTAAGCCCATATGTTTTTTTGAATATTTATTTAATTTAATTTTTTATCCTATTATTTTAAGCTAATATTATACATAGGAAAATCATAAAATGCTAGTGAAGTTACAAAACAAAACAAAAAAAAAAGATACTGAAAAAAAATCCTATAGTATGGGTAGTAACATTAGTTATAAATTTGCTTTTTTTAAAATAAAAAAAAATTCTGATTCACTTCCAACAAGGCTGCAAGCAACCACTATTAAGTTGGGAGTTACTAGAAAAAAAGAATAGAGTTATAACAAAAGGAAACAAAAATTCTTACAAAATCGAGTAATTAGTATTTAAACTAATTCATTTATTAAGGATTATTTTGGATTATTTATTTATAGAGGAACAAATTTAGGCATTTTTTTCTTGATAAAATCAATACTGGCTAAATAGCCATTTATAGCTAAAACTCAGAATTATTACTTTACTTTGCAAGATTCTGCACTTTGCCTAAACTGCTGTTTTCTCATTTCTAATTTTTTTTTTTTTAATTCATACTGTTACATTCTCAAATATAATTTATATTGACTGCTAGCCTTATTTTACTTGTTGCAGCACTTCTTTATTGATTTTGATAGTACCAGAGGATTCTTTAAAGAAAGATAAATGATCTTAAATAAGACATAACACAATAAGAAATTATTCTTTTTAGCATTAATAAACAAGAAGTTGTTTAACAATACAAAAAATATGTAACAAACGATTTTTACATGAAAAATATACATATATAAAACTACTATATCTCTTAATTATAAGTTGTAATAATTTAGTCATAAAAAACATTAAAATATAAAAACAAATAAAATGTTAAATTAAATAAATATTCTTAAAATATTAATATAACAAAAAAAAAAAAAAAAAAAATTACCAACAAGTCCTGTATTTCCACCCTGGGGACACAATGCCAGCCTGAAATAATTTCTTATATATAAAGTCTTAAAAAAACTAAAAACATTAAAAATATTGATGATAAGTATTATTGCAAAAAAAAAAAAAAAAAATTGAAAATTATTATTTACATTATTTATAGTGTGAATGATTGTCAATAACAGATAGTCTTAAAGTCGACAACAGATAGTCTTAAAGTTGATAACAGATAGTCTTAAAGATAGATTGTATAACTAAATACCAAATGAATTTTTTTTTTTCAAGTTTTAAAATTTTTCAAAATTAAAATTTATTTTAAATTGATTTTTCTGAATTATTATAGCTTTTGAAATAAATAAAAACTTAAAAATAAAAAAGTTTTGTTATAAACATTTTTATAATATAATTGAAACTATTAAACGTTTTTCAGAAATTTGCCCTAATAATTTGGTCTGGTAAATTATTCTAGTAATTTTCTATTTTTGGCATTGATTTAAACCTGTTGTACAGACTAATGACCTTTTCAAGATTACAAATGCTAGATTTTCTTGTCTCTACTATTGTGTTTTTGATCATACCACTTTAACTTAAAAACTTAATTTAATGGGTCTTGTTAAACCTTATTAAACCATCTTAATAAAGATTCTCAAACTCCGTAGCTCTCAGAGAAGCTGATTCTAACAGCAGCTGTTATATATCAGAGTATCAACTGTGTTATGTTGCAAATGGAGGCGTTCTTGTTAGTACCTTTAGTGTAAATTATCAAGGCTACATAAAGAACTTTTAGTTATCATATTGGTTTGATTAGCGGGAATAAAGCAATCGTGCAGCTTGCTGCTTAGGGTGTCAATCACTATCCAAGTATCCAGTAAACAACATCCATGAATCACCCATTTTGTTTTGCACCAAATTCAGTATCTGTAGGTAGCATCTTGGAATTGAGTTTGATTGATGACAAGAATGTTACCATATACAATTCTTACTATTGACTTTTTCAAAAGTTATTTTTGTAGTAAAATACTTTCTAGATGTCTGAGTGTTGAGCAATAATATTGAACCAGGCATTATATTGAGCAATAATATTGAACCAGGCAATATGTTGATAGTAAACACCAGCTTTGTATAAACATAAATGTTGTTTTATGAAGTGTAGAACATTGGCTATCACTCATTCTTAGTCACCACAGATTTTAATTATAAGCAGAGGCTGATATTTAATCTGTGTATCAGCTAAAGCAAAATATTGAAAAAGAACTAAGTCAGCTATAAACTATAAAATCAGCATTAAAGCTTTCAAAGATAATATGCATGTGAAGTTATTGTTTATTGTATCTCTAATTTTACCAGATAATATTTGGATTGTGTATTTCTATACATATTTTGATGGGAAAAAGCAATAATAATTGTGTGTTCACTAACATTGCTAGAGTTTATCTATGGCATAAGGTCAATGACTTTTTTTAACAATAAACCAATGGGTGCAGTTGCTGGAATTATGACAAGGCAAGACAATTTAGATGCTGTTATTTGAGTTAAAAAAAATGATGATGAAGATGATGATGAATTTAAAAAGAAATTTTTTTTTAGGGTAAAAGATTATGTTTGCTGAAGAACCCTTGGAGTCATTTAAGATGGAAAGTAATGTATTTAGATATTTTATAAGATCATATTTAAAAGCATTTTCAACAAAGTTGTAAAGAAAAAAAAGAGAATTTTTTTGTTAAATTATAAAGTATCAATTAATTTTTTGTTTTATTTTATCTTAATTATTATTAATTGATTGACATTTTGGACTTAATAGTACTCTAGGATCATGCATGCTCTAAAAACTTTTATTCATCTAGTTTTTTTCCCTGCACTTCAATCCTTTGGAACTCTCTCGCATCTTCATGTTTTCCTGACTCATACAACCTTCAACTTTTCAAATCTTCTGTCAACCGTTTCCTTGCTCTATAACTCTGTTCTTTTTTTTTTCACTCAATGAATTAAGTAGTATGTCAGATTTGATAGATATCAATATCAAGCGTAATGGGGTTTGACTAATATCATAGCTCCACCTGCCTTTTTGAGGATTCCTGTCAGCTGCATTCATAAGAAGTATTGTGAGACATTATATTATGTGATAGTAATGAATAGAATATTTAGAACATTTATTCCCTTTAATTGGTTTTTATCTGTCAGAAATAAAAAGCCTATTAAAACTGTCAGGTGTCTATAAAATTTTTTTTTTTTTTTTAATTTTTTATTTGCATTCACTCCCAACAAGGCTGCAAGCAACCACTATTAAGTTGGGAGTTACTAGGAAAAAAAAAAGAACAGAGTTATAGAGCAAGGAAACGGTTGACAGAAGATTTGAAAAGTTGAAGGTTGTATGAGTCAGGAAAACATGAAGATGCGAGAGAGTTCCAAAGGATTGAAGTGCAGGGAAAAAAACTAGATGAATAAAAGTTTTTAGAGCATGCAGGGACAGATACAGTAAACGAATGAGACTTAGCTGAATGACGATTAAAACGAGAATAAATTTTAGTTGATGGAACTAGAGATGATAACTCCTTTGAGCAGTGACCATGATAGTATTTGTAGAAAAGAGAAAGAGATGCAACTTTACGACGATGGGCAAGAGGTTCAAGCTTAGCAGATATTCCAGGTCCAACAACATTTACAATGCCTTTTTGGACCTTGTCAAGAAGAGAAAGTGAATCGTTAGAAGAACCAGCCCAAATATGACAACAGTACTCCATACAGGGACAAATAAGAGATTTGTAGAGGTAGAGAATGGAATCAGAAGTAAGGAAATGGCGAGCACGATAAAGAGAAGCAACCTTAGCAGAAGCTAATTTAGCAATCGATTGTATATATGGTTTCCATGAAAGGTCAGTAGTAAGCGATAATCCAAGAAGACGTAAAGAGGAGGACTCAGTAAGAGGATTGCCATTCATTAATATAGGAATGTTGACCATATTACGGTAGTTGTTTGTAGTAAACAACTGGGTTTTGTTAGAGTTGAAATTCACAAGCCACTGTGAACCCCAATCTATTACTGAAGTGAGATCGGATTCAAGATCAGCTGCTTGTTCTAGGCGATCGAAAAGAGAAGACTTTTTGTCAAGAGAGGAGTATAAAGTTGAGTCATCAGCAAAAAGAGCTACTTTAGATGAAAGGTTGTCAGGAAGATCGTTTATGTAGATAAGAAACAAAACAGGGCCCAGGATGGAACCTTGGGGAACCCCAGAAGTTACTGGAAATAAAGAAGAGTGTTGGCCTTCAAGGATGACTTTAATAAACCGGTTAGAAAGAAATGATTAGTTACTTTCCAAGCTATCTTAAAGGTAGCTTGGAAAATCTAAAAAATATATAGAAAGTCTAAAAAACTATGGTGCACTAAAAATAGTTATTTAAAAAACTAAATAAAATTACAAAAACATATTTTATATTACTAATATGTTACGCTCTTCATTAAAATTGACTTTTAAAAAAACATGGGAAATTTTTTTGATTTTTAAGGGAATCTGATATGTTAAGGAATTTTTGGGAATACTTGTAAAATGATATGTTAAACAGAAGACAGAAAACTCTCATTTAATAAATATCACCTGAAAACAATTTTTTTTAAAAATTAGTATTTAAAATAAAAAAAAACACAAAATGAAGCAGTTAGTTTTTTTTAAAAACTTTGAAAACTAATAAAATTATGTTTCTAAAAGCAAGACTTTCATTTATCTATTGATTTTTTTTTTGAGTTGTTTAAGGTTAATGAGGTATCCAGTTTAAACTTCTTAAAAAATTTGTTTTTTAAATTTTAGAGGTGACAGAAAATATATTTAACTTAGCTCTTGAATTATTAAACTCTGGATATTGAATTAATTAAATCTGATTGGGGGGAGAGTTGTGCAATAAATAGTTAAAATTAAAATATTTTAAAATTTGAAGAAAATGCATAGCATTTAGAAATTAAACAAAAAAACTTAAAGAAATAATCATAAAAACTATGAGTTTAAAAAAATATCTTTATAGCAAAAGATTCATTGTGAGTTAAAAAAAATATATATTGTTATAGAAAATGTCAGTTTAAAAAATAAAGCTACTAACGTGCGTTTATTGCAGTATTTAACAATATTTGAAACCTCCTCAGTTGTTTTTGGTCTTAATAATACTTTACTCATTCCTCTAAAATGAAAAAAATCACAACATAAATATAAAAAATAACATAAACACAACATAAATGTAAAAAAATAACATGAACACAACATAAATGTAGAAAATAAACATAAACATAACCTGAGTAAAAAAATTATATTAAAATCAAATTCTTTTGAATTGATTACAACTGATTTTTATTTAAAAAATCAATTATGTAAACAAACAAAAAAATGATGTCATGTACTAAACTCATAGGAATAAAACACGCTTGAACAAATTATCAAGTCTGTTGATTGCATCGTATACAATGAAGACTATTTGGGCTACAACAAAACAGAGAAGGCGAGCTCTGATTTAAAAAAAAAGTTTTGCATGATTTGCGTTTATTCTTTTGCTTTAATCAAAAAAGGTTCCATTTATGTTTTTTTATCAGAAACTTTGAACAGAAAAACCTTATAAAAATAGGCTATAAAACCATTTAGATTCAATAATATGTATTTTGTCTTCCAAATTAACTTGGCAACAACTTTTAAACTTATTGAGAATGATAAAATACAAAACACATTTAAAATCATACTAAAACAAATCATGCTTTGACTTTTAAATTGAGGTTATTTAAAAGTGACATTAGGGTGATTAAAAGTATTCCAATTTTTTAATGGGTGATTTAACATTTAACAGCCGCATATTCTTTAACGTACTAATATTATAAACATAACTGTTTCCATATATTAACTAACTAGGGCCCCAGTCCTGTTACAAACTTAGCCCCAACAAAAGATTTAACAGGATTTAATAGCAGTAGCTAGAAAATTTTTTTCAATTTCAATTATAAATTTATGCATATATTTAGTATTTCTTAAATACCCACATATAATATGGATATAAATGAGTGTAAACACATGTTTGCTATTTCTTTATATGCTAGCATATTGTATGCTACAATTTTATAGAAACTTGAGTACGGGAGAGTTGCCAAAATTGAAACATCAAAGGAATAAATATTTATTAACCAAAGTTTAACTATGAAAACATTTATACCTATACTATTTTTTATACTTTTAACCATAGTTTGATTAACTAATTGCACTTTTATTGAAAATAAATTAGGTTTTGGCCATCATTTTGTTATAATCGAAACAACTGGTATTTTAAATTGGAACAATCTCCTTATTTGGAACATATTCCTTAATTTAACAGCTTGTCTCTTTTTAAAAAATACTAAGAAAAATCAACAGAAATCAACATGTTTTACTGGAAAAATATAAAAATATAGCTATGAAACATTTTATTTCAAAATTAAATCGAAGTGTTCCAGTTAAGGCATTCTCACCAGTTTATATGGTGTAATATTTGTAAAGAAAGAAATGATGGTCAGAAGAATGTGTGGTGTGAGTCTAACAAGAAAAAAAAAAAAACCCATGATCTTAGACAGAGATAAGAAATAGTGAGTGCATCAGAGAAGGTGCTTAAAAGAAGATGGTTTAGATATGTTAAAGAAGTGGTTTAGATATGTTAAGCAATGAAGATGCAAGTGATTTAAGTATAAGCATCTAGAGAACTGTTGTCAAACAAGGCCGCTACGCAGGGAAAAAAGTTGAGTGCAGAATAAAGAGGGGGTTGAACAAGTTGGTCCAGAATTTTTAGTGTTTAAGATAGATTACTTTCATAAAACTTTATCATAATCATACTGATGCAAAATAAGAATGTTTTAGAAAAAATTGTGACGATCGGAGACTGGAAACAATATTAAACTTAAAATTTGGGTCCTTGTGTTCCATGTATGGTTTCAATAAAAAAAAAATTTTGATCATAATATCTTAAACTATGTTAAAATTAATAAACAGATTTAAAATTTCAAACAAAAATCTCTTGTTAAAAATTTATTATTGTTTAGAGTTTATAATTTCCCAACTAACTCTAAAAAATAACTTTAAAAGGACACAACATATTTTTTTGGAATGATATTTAAAACTTGTCAATATATTTTGATTCTAATAAATATGAAAAAATCAAAAACGTTTTAAGGGCATTATGTTAGGGGCATGTTCTTAGAGTTTTAATATGATTGAATAAGATTACTCTGACACAAATAAAAAGAAGATTTTAGTTTAGATTTTAAGATTAGAAGTTTTTTTGATGTGGTTTTTAGTGATATTTAATATAACAAGTTAATAACTGTTTCATATTCAACTAACTTTTTACAATAAATTTTATATATAGTTTATCAGTAAGACTTTTAGAAAAGAATGTTATGACAAGAGTTATATGTAACAATAGCTTTATGCAACCTTTTTCGAATAAATTTTGTGACATTTGTATACCTTGAAACCATTTTCTCAGAACTGACTAAAATTACGATGAACAGATTTAGAGGCTTGTTCGCTCAAATAGCCTACCCTTTGTTTGGATAAAATTAATAAAAGCTTTCAAACTTTTATCCCATAAGAAATAAAAGCTTTCAAGATGCACTTTATACATACATGTTATGGATATGAACATATATATTTACTATTTACTTAGTGCTGGCATACATTATTCTTTCATTGTTATATAAACTTTAGTATTTATATAGTGAAGTATTTGTCAAAAGAGAAGATGACTAGATGGATGTGTGGTGTGACTCTAGCAGAACAAGAAAAAAAAACATAATTTTGGACAGATAAGAAAAAGAATTTGAACAACATTTGTTAGAGAAGGTAATTTTGGCATCAGCATGTTGTGAGGTAGCATATTCCTTAAAAAATGGTAATGGTAGAAGTAAGAAAACTTGAATAGAGTGACCTACATATTGTAAGAGCTTTAGTTAAAAAAAAATAAATGCTGTTAATGATGATGATGATTTTGATGATGATGATCATCATTATCATGATAATAATAATGATCATATTGATCATTATAATGTATATATATATATATATGTATATATATATATATATATATATATATATATATATATATATATATATATATATATATATATATATATATATATATATATATATATATATATATACAAAATATAATATGAATTTTGAATCTAAAAATACTTTAGGATGTATAAACGTTTATGCAGTCATGGGGCCCCAGCCCAGCTATCTTTTATCAAACCCAGGCCCAGCCCCCGTCAAATATCAACCTCAGTTACTTACTAGCTATACACCAAGGGCAAGGATGAGTTAAGGCTGCAGTTTCTATTCCAAAATAAATATTGGCCAACTTCAGTTATTGATGGACTTTAGTACATATATGTAAAAGTATTTCATAATCATTATTAGAAATAAGTCTTAAATTAAGCCTTAATTAAACTTACGTTTTTTTGTAGCCTTATTCCACTCCACCTTTACCTACCCCTTCCACACACACATTTAAACATGAATGTTATTGCCCAGAATCTAGGAAAAATTGTAACGATACATTTCTCCTTGCATGGATTGATGTCCAATGCATGAAGTGCCTTTATGCACAAACATACTACTAAGCATATAAATATAAAAGCTGTGACAAAGACAAGCAAGTTATTAAGTGTTCTTTTTAAATCTTTATTTTATATATAAAATTAATTTCTTATTTGTTACTTATTTATTGTAACAAATAAACATATTTATTTATTATACCAAAAGCTAAATCTATATTTAAAAACTTGTATTAAAATATATCTTTTTAGATAGTGGTTAAAAATAAATAACAAGTGCATTGTTATTTATTTTTAAGTTAGATCTAACTCAATTTTGTATTTAAAGTTAAAATTAATTAACATTTCCTTGTCAAGATAGGGTTTTCTATGTTTTGTGAACTTAAACCAAAGTGGTGTATTCCTATTCAAAGAACTTTAGGTCTCCATTAAGTATCATATTCACATACACATACTATGTGTGAGTACCACCAGAAACCAAAACCTTTGGCACTAAAAATTGACTATTTCAGATTATAAAAACTTTAACGACCTCTTGACATTATTTGTACGTGACTTAACAAATCGAGACTACAAGCTTAAACAAGATTTCCATCATAGCCTTAGAAAAGTGTTCTCCAGAACTCTCTTTATTTTTTGCAAAATTTTTAATAAGTGCTAAATAAGTGGTTCTAATTTTTCAAAGTTAAAATAACTGCCTAGATATCAACACACTAAAAAAGTACCTTGCTTTTTCACATGATAAATACAGCATAAAAGAAATTACCTTTAGTTAGTAGCAAAAAGCAAACAAAAAATATGATATAGTTCCAGTAACTCTTCCTATGAATGATTTTATAAGAAAAAAACTTGTAACAAATATATCAATTAAGAGATTATTAGCAAAATAACAGCATATTAACAGCATCTAAAAATAACATTAGCAAGAAATCTTCTGATATTGACTTTGCTGAAAATTATAGTTTTTTAATTCAAGATGCAGTACAAGGTTTCTATTTGAACAACATTCAAGCAATATTGCATCTTTTTGTTATTTACTATATGCAAGAAAATAAAATAAAAAGTAAAAGTGTTTTAACATCTAAGATAATATGCAATACCATGAAAACTCAGTTCCTTGTTTCATTTATGAATAAACTATTTAAAAGAGTTAATCCCTTACTTTAACCATTGCATTTTTTAGTGATGGCGCAGGTTCACAATACAAAAATTATTAAAACATATTTAACTTTTGTCACCATAAATATAATTAGGACGTATCAGCATAATGGCATTTTTTCAGCTAAATAACATGGAAAGAGTGCTTGCGGTGGCAAAAGTCTTGAAGCAAGGGCCAGTGTACAATCACTAACAGATCCTATCAACTCACCAAGAAAATGTATGATTGGCGTAGACAAAATATCCACACGCAAAAAAAAAAAAATTAAATACATTTCAATATGATGCAACTATATCATATTGCATAAAGTTTAAACAACAAGAACATTATGCTACTTGTTCAACAATTCCAAAAATAAGAAACCACCATTGTTTAATACCATATTCATGAACTATTTTACAGATAAGTGAGTTATTCTATGTCAATTAGCCCAGGCCATGTCACTATATATCTCAAATTTTTCTAATTTTTATACAGCTGAAATTACTTTAGGAAAAAAAGAATTCTTGGAAAATTTTAGCCTCTGGCTCCAAGAAGATTTTTCTTAAAACTTTCTATCTGGCTATTTTCAGGAGTGATGAATCTAACAAAATGATCAGAACTACAAAGAATTATTATTGGGTACCTGTATTTATCAATTTAAATAAAATTAGACAAATTTTTTGGGGGGTTTGGGTCATGTGCCCCCTTTTTTTTTAAGCATTATCAAGACATTGATTTTTTACTTACCAGAAATCTGAAAACTTCACCATTCGTGTAGCCCTGATGAACATGTGTTAAAATTGTTTCCAGGGCAGATTACCAAATGGTTAATGGGGCTGGGGTACTTGGGGCCATGCCCCACTTATTTTCTCTGAAAAAATAAATTCAGATTTTAACAAAGTAAAGATAAGCTTAAAAAGGTTGTTTAATTGTAATAAATTTCTTAATGTTAAAAAATGTTAATGATGAAGTTATTAGGTAATAAATTTCTTCTATAATAGTGTAATAACACGATTTTTTGTTACTGTTAATAGTTCTTCTTTGATAAGACATAAAACAACTCCATATTAACATTTTAGCAATAAAAAACATCAATTTTTTTCTATTCAAAAAGCTTAAATTTCTACAATGTAAAATCATTATTATTATTATTAACTGATCAAATATCCCTGCCACTTTCATATTTAGGTATGGGTATAGACCTACCTTACTAACTTTAGCCAATCAGTATTGTACATTTCCAGCTCATTTTCATCAGTTATCACTCGGTTAGGTAGTAAGTCTTTAAAATATGAAATATCGTCATCAGACACCTAAAAAATTAATTTATTAGTTTACTTATTTTAAATGTTTCATTTCTAAAAAACTTAATAATAAAAACTAAAACAAAAATAAATATAATTTATTTAAAAACAAATACAAACAAATATAAAAGATGTTTTTTAATCAAAGTCTTAATTAGGCAGACAAAGTTATGAAATAGTTATAAAGAGGTTAGCAATTTAGCGATAATGATTATCCTCCCAAAAAACCTAACCTTTTACATCTCTATCCCACTTGTTTTTACATGGCATTTGCAACATCCCCTTTCTAACTACAGCATATTTAACACATTTGATATGTGATATATAACAATGAATCAGAAATCTTTTAGTTATACATGTGATATATAACAATGATTCAGAAATCTTTTAGTTATATATGTGATATATATCAATGAATCAGAAATCTTTTAGTTATACATGTGATATATAACAATGAATCAGAAATCTTTTAGTTATATATGTGATATATAACAATGAATCAGAAATCTTTTAGTTATACATGTGATATATAACAATGAATCAGAAATCTTTTAGTTATACATGTGATATATAACAATGAATCAGAAATCTTTTAGTTATACATGTGATATATAACATTGAATCAGAAATCTTTTAGTTATATATGTGATATATAACAATGAATCAGAAATCTTTTAGTTATACATGTGATATATAACAATCAATCAGAAATCTTTTAGTTATACATGTGATATATAACAATGAATCAGAAATCTTTTAGTTATACATGTGATATATAACAATGAATCAGAAATCTTTTAGTTATACATGTGATATATAACAATGAATCAGAAATCTTTTAGTTATACATGTGATATATAACAATGAATCAGAAATCTTTTAGTTATACATGTGATATATAACAATGAATCAGAAATCTTTTAGTTATATATGTGATATATAACAATGAATCAGAAATCTTTTAGGTATATATGTGATATATAACAATGAATCAGAAATCTTTTAGTTATATATGTGATATATAACAATGAATCAGAAATCTTTTAGTTATATATGTGATATATAACAATGAATCAGAAATCTTTAGTTTCTGATTTTTCACTATATTTTTAAATACTTAATCATTCTTTAATAATAATAACACAATAACACAAATAAACAAATAACAATAACACAATAACAGTTATTAAAACTTCAATTTACTTTTTACAAATTAATTTACAAGATTTACAATCAGTAAATATATAAACCCTTTTATTATTAATCTTTCAATTTAAACCTTTTTAAGATGATAATCATATAAAAAAAAATATATGAAAAAGATTTTTTTGCAAATTTTTAAAAATGAAAACAGCATCCTGAATACCACTATCTTTTAGTCAGTTTTGATAACTTATAAGGCATTTCATTTTTTAAAACAAACCTCACATTGCTCCTTGTTACCCTTTCAAATGTTTATGGTCCAATACAATTTCTTCAAGTAGATCATTTTACTCTTTTTACAGGCTAAACATCCTATTCATAAACATCCTATTCATTAGCTCTATTCATAAAGAGTTTTAAAAGTTTATTTTGAGACTACAAACAGGCATGTAAAAGTTAAATAGAAATTCATGACAAAGAAGCCATACTTTTAAAGATTCATATGTATGTTTACTTTTTTTTCGTTGTTGCTTCTTATATTAGGTATAGACCAATTTTTGTGCTAAAATTCTGTTCCGCATTTTTAAAACTTTGTGTTTTGGCAGTATGATAGGATGGTGTTTTGTGGCTTATTTTATTATAATTTTATATTAATTTTAAATTTTTTTTTAAAGTAACTTTTTTAAAGAGTATTTTTTTATTATATTAATGAAAATCAAAGTTTTATTTATTGATTTCAAAAACTGTACTTCTTGTGCTAAGTAAAACTGTGTTGTACTTCTTGTACTTAGTAAAACTGTTTTGTACTTCTTGTACTTAGTAAAACTGTGTTATACTTCTTGTGCTTAGTAAAACTATGTTGTACTTCTTGTGCTTAGTAAAACTGTGTTATACTTCTTGTGCTTAGTAAAACTGTGTTATACTTCTTGTGCTTAGTAAAACTGTGTTGTACTTCTTGTGCTTAGTAAAACTGTGTTGTACTTCTTGTGCTTAGTAAAACTGAGTTGTACTTCTTGTGCTTAGTAAAACTGTGTTATACTTCTTGTGCTTAGTAAAACTGTGTTATATATCTTGTGCTAAGTAAAACTGTGTTATACTTCTTGTGCTTAGCAAAACTGTGTTATACTTCTTGTGCTTAGCAAAACTGTGTTATACTTCTTGTGCTTAGCAAAACTGTGTTATACTTCTTGTACTTAGTGAAACTGTGTTGTAATTCTTGTGCTTAGTAAAACTGTGTTATTTTTTCAGACTTAGTCGGGAAGCGGAAGCGATCGCTCTTGAACACTGACCACGGAAATTATATTTAGTTGCGATAAACTGGCCAGGTTTTTCAGTCGTTTTGAGAACCTTTAAGTTTATGTACGAAACAAAAAATTTTTGTTTAACGGAGATACATGGAAAGATAATAAACTTGAATGTTCTCAAAACATCTTTGTGCGAAAGAATAAAAAGAATATTCGCGAACATTAAAAACCCGCAAAATTAACGAAGAAACTAATTCTATTGGTTCAAAAAATATGCTGACTTAGCAAAATAAAGTTCTAGAGTATTCTGTGGTAATGTTTTAGAAATAGTATTATTCACAACTTGTTACGTTTTGAGATTTCTAGCATAAATTGTTTTAAGAATATATATTATTTGTTTACAAAAATAAATGTTTTAAATATATATTAATTAAATTGTCGAAATTTTAAAAGTTTATTATAAATTATAGATTTTATAAGTATATTCTTATTTTTTATTTAAAAAGTATGTATTCTTTATGTAAATGTAATTGTGTGTATCTGTTTTTTATCGTAACGTATCTTTTAAAGCAATTTTTATGATTTAAACAAAGACTTACAAAAACAGTTGTGTTTTCAATGAAGTTATAATCGTTATAGTTAATAAAACTAATTATGTAATAAACATATAAGAAATTTCTGGTTACTAAACACAAACAACGCATACAAAGTAACTCGCGGATAAACAAGCACCGTGCCTAAGGTCACGACAGAACACAAATATATATATATATATATATATATATATATATATATATATATATATATATATATATATATATATATATATATATATATATATATATATATATATATATATATATATATATATATATAGCCAATACTTTGATATAAAGAAAAGTTTCTATATATTGGTTTACTAACTCTAATTATTTTCACTTAAGTTGCCATTCTTGACACTTGTTATACTTTTTTCTGCTTTAAATACTAATTTAAATTAAAAAGCCTAAATTATTTTATAAATAAAAAATTAACTTTTTTATTTATAAAATAATTTAGCTTAAATAAAACTAAAACTTGCAAACTTTGCTAAATAAAGAGCATTTGTTTAAAAAAATTATAAAAAAGCGATGTTTCGAAAATATTTGTTCTAAACGTAATTTATTTACCTTAAAGTTTTTTCGCGTTTAAAGATATTTTATTTGGCTAATTTTTTTTTTTTTGTAATTGTCTCTCATCAGGCCAATTAATCTTTTGCGCTTTTTTTTTTTTTTGCTTTTTAAAATGTTCTCAAAACGACTACAAAATCTGGCCAGTTTTCGCAACATAATATTATTTACATGGTCAGCAATCGAGAGCGATCGCTCCCGCTTCCCGAACAAGCCTGCTTCTTGTGCTTAGTAAAACTGTGTTATACTTCTTGTACTTAGTAAAACTGTGTTGTACTTCTTGTGCTTAGTATATGTTGAAGATATGATCTTTTTTTTCTATCCCATTCTTTTATTTAAGTTTAAACATTTTCTGTGCACACGATGAATTAAAAGAATTTATTTTGACTAGCAGATACCTTAATTTTACCTCACTTTTAGTACCTAAGTTATGTATTTTCAACTTTGGTTATATATATATATATATATATATATATATATATATATATATATATATATATATATATATATATATATATATATATATATATATATATATATATATATATATAGGTTAGACATTCAAATCACTCCGGCTTCTGTTGCTAAAGTCATATCTCAATTAAACTCGTCTACAGCTTGTGGTCCAGACAACATTCCTGTCACAGTCTTGCAGAATTGTTCTCTAGAACTTTCTTCAATTCTCTCTAAACTATTTAACAAGTGTTTGACTGAGTCTTGTTTTGCTGCTTGTTGGAAAATGGCATCTGTGGTTCCAATATTCAAAAACTCTGGAGAAAATTCTGACCCCTCCAATTATTGTCCAATCAGTCTTCTTTCTGTTGTTAGCAAGGTCTTTGAGTCTTTGATCAACAAATTCCTTACATCTCATCTTGAGTCAAATAAACTACTGTCAGACAATCAATACGGTTTTCGATCCTCTCGCTCTACGGCCGACTTGCTAACTGCTGTAACTGAAAAATTTTATCGTGCATTAGATGGAGGCAGTAAGGCTAGGGCGGTTGCTCTCGACATAACTAAAGCTTTCGACAAAGTTTGGCATGCTGGTCTTCTCCATAAGCTTGCTTCATATGGTGTTTCTGGGAAAGTTTTTGAGATTATCAAATCATTTCTTTCTAACCGGTTTATTAAAGTCATCCTTGAGGGCCAACACTCTTCTTTATTTCCATTAACTTCTGGGGTTCCCTAAGGTTCCATCCTGGACCCTGTTTTGTTTATCTACATAAACAATCTTCCTGACAACCTTTCATCTAAAGTAGCTCTTTTTGCTGATGACTCAACTTTATACTCCTGTCTTGACAAAAAGTCCTCTCTTTTCGATCGCCTAGAACAAGCAGCTGATCTTGAATCCGATCTCACTTCAGTAATAGATTGGGGTTCACAGTGGCTTGTGAATTTCAACTCTAAAAAAAACCAGTTGCTTACTGCAAACAACTACCGTAATATGGTCAACATTCCTATATTAATGAATGGCAATCCTCTTACTGAGTCGTCCTCTTTACGTCTTCTTGGATTATTGCTTACTACTGACCTTTCATGGAAACCATATATACAATCGATTGCTAAATTAGCTTCTGCTAAGGTTGCTTCTCTTTATCGTGCTCACCATTTCCTTACTTCTGATTCCATTCTCTACCTCTACAAATCTCTTATTCGTCCCTGTATGGAATACTGTTGTCATATTTGGGCTGGTTCTTCTAACGATTCACTTTCTCTTCTTGACAAGGTCTAAAAACGCATTGTAAATGTTGTTGGACCTGGACTACCTGCTAAGCTTGAACCTCTTGCCCATCGTCGTAAAGTTGCATCTCTTTCTCTTTTCTACAAATACTATCATTGTCACTGCTCAAAGGAGTTATCATCTCTAGTTCCATCAACTAAAATTCATTCTCGTTTTACTCGTCATTCAGCTAAGTCTCATTCGTTTACTGTATCTGTCCCTGCATGCTCTAAAAACTTTTATTCATCTAGTTTTTTTCCCTGCACTTCAATCCTTTGGAACTCTCTCCCATCTTCATGTTTTCCTGACTCATACAAACTTCAACTTTTCAAGTCTTCTGTCAACCGTTTCCTTGCTCTATAACTCTGTTCTTTTTTTCCTAGTAACTCCCAACTTGATAGTGGTTGCTTGCAGCCTTGTTGGGAGTGAATGCAAATAAAAAAAAAAAAAAAAAAAAATATATATATATATATATATATATATATATATATATATATATATATATATATATATATATATATATATATATATATATATATATATATATTATACAGGCTTGGTCGGGAAGCGGGAGCGATTGCTCTCGAATACTGACCACGGAAATTATATTTAGTTGCATAAAACTGGCCAGGTTTTTTAGTCGTTTTGAGAACATTTAAGTTTATGTACGAAACAAAAATTTTTTGTTTTACGGACATACATGGAAACATAAAAAACTTGATGGTTCTCAAAACATCTTTGTGCGAAAGAATAAAAAGAATATTTGCAAACTCTCAAAACCCGCCAAATTAACGAACAAACTAATTCTATTGGTTCAAAAAATACGCTGTTTAAGCGAAATAAAGTTCTAGAGTATTCTGTTAAAATGTTTTAAAAAATTGTATTATACACGATTTGTTACGTTTTGAGATTTCTAGCATTGTTTTAAGAATATATATTATTTGTTTACGAAAATAAATGTTTTAAATATAATTGATTAAATTGTTAAAATTTTAAAAGTTTATTATAAATCATTGATTTTATTAGTATATTCTTATTTTTTATTTTAAAAGAGATTGTATTCTTTATGTAAATGTAATTTTGTGTATTTGTTTTTTATCGTAATGTATCTTTTTAAGCAAGTTTTATGATTTAAACAAAGACTTACAAAAATAATTGCGTTTTCAATGAAGTTATAATCGTTAAAGTTAATAAAACTAATTATGTAACAAACATATAAGTAGTTTCTGGTTACTAAACACAAAAAACGCATACAAAGTAACTCGCGGATGAACAAGCATCGCGCCTGAGGTCACGACTAATATACTTTTTTCTGCTTTAAATACTAATTAAAATTAAAAAGCCCACTCACTAAACATCATCAGCGATATTGCGAAGCAGTTTCGCTTCCTGGTTATTAAGTATTTTTAACCTTTTTAGTTGATTTCTATCTTGATTATTTAATTCCTATAGTAATTCGATGATTTAATTTTTTCATTTGTTTATCTTACTAAGAAGAATCGCTTCAAATATGTTAAACTTTTCAAACTACTCGAAACATAAAATAGGTATTATAAAATTAACTTTTTTATTTATAAAAAAATTTAGCTTAAGTAAAACTAAAACTTGCAAACTTAGTTAAATAAAGAATATTTATTTCCCTTTTAAACAATCGTAAGTTGTTACTTTATATAAAAAACATCGCTTAATTTTATTTTTTTTGTAATTGTCTCTCATCGGTCCAATTAATCTTCGTCGCTTTTTTTTTTTTTGCTTTTTAAAATGTTCTCAAAACGACTAAAAATCTGGCCAGCTTTTCGCAACTAAATATTATTTACGTGGTCAGCAATCGAGAGCGATCGCTCCCGCTTCCCGACCAAGCCTGATTATATCATATATTAATAATATATTAACAGTATTTGTCAAGTAATATACAGAAATAAATTATGTTTAATATTATTGGGCATAAATGTATCAATATAATACTTATAAAGTCTGTTTAAAATAAAATAATGTTATTAGATTTAACAAAAATAATATAATGGCTCAAAATGCAATTGTTAATGACAAATTCTCTGACAAATTTGATTCTATCAGAGAATATTGCAGACAGTGCTCATATCAGTTGGTTAATTTAGTTTAGTATTTTACTTGAATTTTACCTTTTATAGTGATTTGCTAACAAAATAAAAAAAAATCATTTTAGTTTATAAGTAAAACCATTTAATGAATTAAACTTATATATCTTTTACAACCACTTTTTACATTACAAGAACACACACTCGCCTGAGAATTATAAGTATAATAGTGTTGTGTATCTCCATGTGTAATATATTTAGATATAAATTTAAATTCTGTGCATTATACTTTAAATTCTTATAAATAAACAAAAGTTGAACTACTCACTCTTACATTACAATTTTTAAAAATCTCTTGTGTGTCTGTGTTTACTTTTTCTATTTATGAGATTGTTGCTTGTATTTCATAAAGCATTCAAAAAACATTTAATTAATGGTTTTCTTCTGATTCAAATATAGAGTGTAGGAATGGACATATACTTTTTATATTTGTTAAAAATGATGAGTCATTTACTAAAACTGTTTAATTAGTCAATGAGTACTTTGGCTTTAACTAAACCACAAATAATATCAATAACCTTGTAAATATAGCCAAAAAATGGACTCACAACTATGATCTTTTTGTTTCTGATAGACCAGATGAAACAATGGCACAGCAATTGAGCCTATCTTTAGTAGTACCAATTACCTTAGTAAAACAGTTTCAATATTGACAGAATATTTAGATCCAATTAAGTAGAACATTCATTAGAACAACTTGTGCTAGGTTAAAATGAAACAATTTAAAGTTTGTCACATCCGACAATGGCGGTCATACCTGATACTATCATATCTGACACCATAATATTTTTTATGCATGTAGATATTTACCACAAAAAAGTCTACCCATACACTTTGCTCGCAGAGTTAAAATTAACATATACATCAGTATATTGTATTATCATAATACATTGTATTATCATTAAACTATGCACTATAAAGAATAGAAGAGTTAAAACATTAATTACTATTTTTAGAGTCACAAAATAACCAGTTTTATTTTGTAACTAACAGTTGAAGGTACAGTATCATATAGCAACTTGCAACAGAGCTTTGAATGTTTAACATAGAGACCAGAATAAACTTGCTGCATAGATGATACTTCCTTTTTAACAAATTTTGGCAACTTACCACAAAGATATAATAAATTTAATGTCAGAAATGAAAACTGCAGTCGTCTTTTATTTGATACTAAAGTTATTGGGGTTTGTTAAAAGTTAATTTTGGACACCATTGTTGATGTTTTGATGGAATTGCCTATATACATTGTATATTGTTGGTATATACATTAATTAAGGAGGGGGGAGGGGAGGAAACATTTATGATGGTATATATAGTGATATAAAATTTTGATACCAAGTTGTAGACATTTTAATAGGAATTTACAAAGTTATAACATTTTAAATCAAGAAAAACCTAATTTTGACCACAGTTTCTTTAAGAAATCTATATACCTGAAATATGTTACTTAAAACCTTAAAACTTTTTGAAAAATTGTTTGATTTTCACATTTTTTCATTAAAATACTGTATTAGAGTTCTTTTCAATGATACCTAAAAATTTATGAATTATTTAACTTAAAAATTTTATGTAACATACCTACCTATATGTATGTTTGTATATTGATACATGTGCATGCATAAATATACATAAATATAAGATGCAACAAAAAAATAGTAAAAAGTAATACAAAAACCAACCAGATCCTTAGTTTAATGGAATAATGCTAAAGCATGATTTTGAGAGTCAGAGCTTTTTTAATAATAGTAAACCATAACTTTAATTGACTTTCTAATGTTCAAAAAGAATACTAGAAGGAATCTTTCACAATAAAGCAGTCGAAATATTGAAAAAAATTTTTTTTTTGATACAAAACTAAATGACTTTTCGTATACATCTTATATTTAAATATAAATTCACATATAGCATCCAGTTAATAAATCAACTTTCGTTTATCTATTTACTTTAACTTTAACTTTATTGGGATACCCCTATTAAACACTCATGGGTACTATACCCGTGAGTGTATAATATATACATGTGGGTATACAATATTTGGCCACATATCCAAAAAAAAGCTCTAACTCCAGATGGGTATATAATTGAGCAAAATTAAAAAAAAAAAAAAAAAAATTAAAACTACCTTGGAGAAATCTTCTCTTCTACTGACATCGTAATTTTTCCATGTGTAATCACATGACAGAAAACGTTTAAAAAAATCCAACTTGAAGAAAATCTGTGTGTGTCTTTTTTGAATCATTTTAAATTTTTTATAAACTAAAAATTTTCAAACTAATTTGAATCCAATAAAATTAACTAATTAATGAATAATTTATTAAATAAATAGCATATCTTATAAGATATACTTTTAAATTAATGTTTATTTTTTCTATAAAACCATCCACGCTTGTTACGCTTTGTTGCTTATCTTCCAGTCGGATACATTGTTATGTGAATATCAATTTACGGAAGGGTGTCCAAGAAAGTTTTCTTTTTTGAAACCAACTATGGCTATGCTCTATATTGGGTATCAACAGTACACCCACGGCACAGACTGGCATTAAGGGGCCCAGGGGAGACATAGATGCAGGGCCGCCTTTTATATCAAAATTTCCCTGTATTACATATGAAAAACATTTATTTTTTATTTTTTTAGGTACCTTGTTTCATTTGCGTTCTTTGGATAACTGTGCCCGTGACAAATTGTCCCTCGAGACCACCTTCCTTTATCCTCTCGGCGGCACTGCATAGATGGGGCCCGTATAGGTAGCAAAAAAGTTAGCAAAAAACGTTAAACCCTTAATCGCATAATTTTTTCTTAAAACGTATAGGAAAATAAAAATTGATTCATATTTACTATAACTATTTATTGACTTCTTCTTCTTTTTTCTATTTTTTCTATTCTATTTTCTATTTTATTTTCTATATTCTATTTTATTTTCTATTTTGTTTTCTATATTCTATTCTATTTTCTATTTTCTATTTTTTCTATTTTTCTATTCTTCTTTAACTATTTATTGACTTATTCTATATTTATTGACTTAGACTTATTCTTGTATTTTTGTGAGTTTATTTGTGTATTTTGATTTGAAGAGAGGCCTAGGAACTTTAGGCATTTTTTTTTTAATTTATTCATTTGAATTTTCATGCTGTTTTTTTTTATACAAAGTTTTTATCCGAAGACATTGTTGGCTTAGCATAGGAACAGCCACAAATAGTCATTAAAACTAATCCAAAATAGTGTCCGTTATTGACCAACATTTTTGCTTACAGAAATACTACTCAAGCGCTGAGTTGGCGGTGGCAGGAATGGAACCCGTATCGTACAACAACCCGGGTTTTTTAACTTTTCGTTTGACGCTCTAGCCAAATAAGCTATCCAGCAACAATCACTATCCCTGACATAGCAGGGGCCCGGGGGAATACCCTCTAAGCTCCCTTACCACTCCGATCCTGAGCACACCATAAAAATATATGATATCTTAGACAATGTTTTGAAGAAGGTGTTTTAGAAAAAAGGAAAAAAATATATATAAATTGTGATAGAATTAAAGGATTTTTTTACATTTTATTATTAAAACTTAAGATTAATTTGTAAAAATATTGGCTGTTATTCAATATTTTAAAAAAATGATCAAATTAAATTTAAGTACATGGACGAATTCCAATGCACTAATAATGACAGAATGGTTGCTTGATTGCTGTAACGTGGATAAATTCTCATAATTTTTACATTTTTTAATTAGGGACTTTCACAGCGTGCGGGTTTACTATATGACATTTTAATAGAGGATAAATGAACAAAATGGTGGTTATCTTTAAACAATTATAAGCAGTTTTTTGTTGTTTTAGTTTTTGTAAACGACCTTAATAAACAAATATTGGATATTTTTTGTTGAAATAACTAGTATTACAAAGATATAAACACAATAAAGTGGTTTTGTTCTTTATATTTCTGTTACAACAACGTTAATACAAAAAAAAGGAGATAGAACTTAAATAAAGTAACATTATTACTTTATTTAAGTTCTATCTCCTTTTTTATGTATTAACGTTGTATTACATTTGTGTAACGTTGTGTTAATAACACATGGAAATTAAGAAGATTGAACTAAAACAAAGTATTATTCTATATTACTAATATGGAATAATACTTTTTTTAGTCCAATCTTCTTAATTTCCATATATCGGACGAACGGATATATTTTTCATGGAGACAACAGTTCAACTCATTAACTTAAGTTAGCCCACCATCTCAGTAATACAGTATAGTATTCTTAAAAGTTAATGCAAAAAGTGGTAAGTTGGATTTAAACAGAATAAAAAACCAATAACTTTCGATAGATAAAAATAAAAATAATATAAAACAACACTGAATATTGTTAAGAAACTCATGCTATTATTTCATATCATCTCAAAAGTTTCCTACTTAAAGAATAATTTCAAAATCCTAATATAATAGATAAAAAAATATGTTTTTTATTTTATTTATTAACTTATGTTATTTTCTTCATTATGGAATAATAAACCTTTAAATACAAGATTTGAAAAAGCTAATGCAGAAATACAATCAAAAAATAAAATATAATTCTACATATAATAGTAAAAGTTCTCAAAAATTTGAAAATCAATTATTGTTACAAAGTTACTAAAACACTAACCATTAATAAAAATAATCCTTCATAATTAAAATACCTTTTATCTATTGGAATGTACAATGCATTATTTGATATTACGACTCCATATTTACTATTGTGTATTAAAATTGTAAAAGCACTGGTTATTGAGCGTTAAATAATATAAGTAATTTAATTTTTTTTTTTACTTTGTCTTCATGCATTGGTATTATGGGTTATATTTTACTAGTTTCTAAAAGTACATGAATTATTTTTTGTTGCATGAATAGCATTTTAAGTGACACTTTTAAAAAAAGCTGACCTTCATTGAGATTTTCCTATTTATTAAAAAAGATTTCCCAAAATATTTTTTAAGAATGGACATCCTCAAACTGATATGCATATACACTGTACACAATTTATAGATATAGATATAAATAAAGATATAGACTGTACACAATTTAATCAATCTGTTTTAATTTCAACACTCTTGATTTTTGTCATTACAAAAATACACAAACAGGAAAAGTATTATGTTATTTGATACATAATTGTATTTAAGCATATGGAAGTTGTCTTTTTTTCAGCAATAATTCTGTATCTATATTATTTAATATCAGATAGTGAAAAATAGTGTGTTAGGTTATGCTTTCAAACTTTTTCCTGTAAACAACAAAAAAATCATTAGTTATTTTGATCAGTTTTTTCTATTGTTTAGCCATGCATCTGAATTTTGTTAAACTTTTTCAAAATCAGTATATTTAAGAGGATCAGCAGCGTATATATTCTCAATGTTAACAATTATTTCTGTTAAATCTCTTTGTATATGTACTAAATATCGTAAATAGATTGTAAAGATAAAAGTTTTCTCTGAAAAAGAAAATTGTTTTCTCTGCTTCAACACACTGCTTGTTGTTTTTTATATAATAATTTTAGTGTAACAATTTTTTTAGTACATTTGGTGACAGTTAATTTTCTTTTTGGAAACACATATTGTGTTATTAATTATGTTATTTTTAGGAACAGTATAAAATTTTCCTTCCATTTATAAAATAATATTACTTATTGCGGTAAATGTTTTGTGATCTGATTTAGTTAGTATTATAGATTCGGTTTCCTTTAAAAATAAAAAGATGCATTAAGCAAAAAAGAAGGCTTTTTTGTAAAGCTGGATAGCTGAGATAGTGATGGAATAGCTATTGGAAAGCTGGATAGCTGAGATAGTGATGGAATAGCTGTTGGAAAGCTGGATAGCTGAGATAGTGATGGAATAGCTGTTGGAAAGCTGGATAGCTGAGATTTTATAAATGGAAGGAAAATTTTATACTGTTCCTAAAAATAACATAATTAATAACACAATATGTGTTTCCAAAAAGAAAATTAACTGTCACCAAATGTACTAAAAAAATTGTTACACTAAAATTAGTGATGGAATAGCTGTTGGATAGCTGAGATAGTGATGAAAATTTTACACCTAAAAACAAAACATTGTACCAATATGATTTGAAAGCTTGTTTCCTTTATTTTAGGATTTAATTATCATTGAAATTTAGTCTTTTTTACTTTGAGAATGTCATTTTTAAAGTCATGATATTTTTTCCTTTACTTCATGGAAGTCTATTATAAATAATAACAATGAAAGGACATATCAACATTTTTTTGAAACCGACAATTTAAAATTAATATTCTTGAAACCAACATTTCAAAATAAAAGATATGTGAAATCTTTTTCAAACAAAACTGCAGCAAGACAAATTTGTTCCCCATAAGATTTTCATAACTAACAAGCAACGTTAACGCTAGATTAAACAAAACTTGTTTTAACAGTCACAACTTTTCTGTCAACTTTCGTTCCGAAACTGCATTTAATTTTTTATAATTGCATCTATTTTTCTGTTCTAAACTGCATTCTCTTATATTTAAAGTATACTTTTTAAACTCTACTCTTTATCTATTAATTATTTTGTACAACTATTTTCTTTCTGATAAATTATCCATTATTTTTTATTAATTAAGAAGAAAGAACTTTGTTTTCGTTCATTTATCCCCTATAAAGATGGCTCCGAATTCTCATACGCCAAAACCACCCGTTATGAAAGTCGGTAATATAATTGAACTGTTTTCAAATGTTTTTATAATAACAATGATATATAATAGGTTTTAACACCTCAACGATGGAAAGCAAGAACTATTAAGTTTTTTAGGAAAAAATACATATCATAAACAAAAAAATAGTTTTTGTCTTAGGTGGCACAAAAGAGGAGATGTTTTTTTTTGAAAAAAATCAATTTTAGGATTATTTAGTATTTTGATTGTGTAATCATTCTTGCAACATATAAAAAAAAAGTTAATCTCAAAAATAATATACAATTTGATCTATATGGTTATATTAAAAGATTCAATTCTCCAACCAAATCAATAAATGCTGAATTGGATGCAGTAAAAGTTATCACACCATGTGATGTTAATGTTCGTGCAATAATAGCTTTTTGAGATATAGGGTGTCGTTACGGAGCTACATTGTAGATAGGTTGTAGCTACAAAGCTATTAAAACATTTTCATCTTGCCTGAACATAAAAACCATATCTGAATGGTTATCAAAATTTCAACAGAACTGTTATCGTAGTTTATAAAGTTGCTACAGAGAGAAGTATGTTATTGGCAATTAAAGACTCTAAACAAATTGACTTAAAAAATTAAGTTTTGTCTAAATACTGTATGGGTTATAAAATAAAGAATAAAGGAACTACAGAATATTAGTGTTTGATCATCAATGGGAAATAAATCACAAATTTTCATTGGAAGTATGGAGTCTGCATGAGCAGTTACAATTTTTAATTGCTCAGTAAAGAAAAAGTCTAATTTATAAAGAGTTACCTGGATTTTGACATCAATCTAATAAAACTTTAATGTGTACAAAACTCATGTACAAAACTCATGTACAAAAACGATTGGGCTTATGACATAGAAATTTAGTCAGAGAGCAGACAAAGGCATTAAAATTCTCTTATAAGGCAGAGGTTACCTAACAAAAAAATATTTAAATTCTATGCAAAACTATTATGGCTAGCAATTTATCAAAATTTCAATAACTTGTATGCAACAAAAAAATTTATGCTACCTTATTTCATTTCACTAATTTTAAAAACCAGCAAATGTAACATCAAATTTTCCTGAGAGGGTAGAAGAGTTGGACTCTCAATAATAAAAACTACAAACCAAAATTGTGGATCAAAATCAAAAGGTTCTTTAGGCTATAATAAATAACCAAAAAGGCTATAATAAATAACCGTTATAACCAAAAGGTTCTTTAGGTTCTAATTAAGTGTTTGCATGATACAACACAAAATGCCAATGGAGCTTTACATTCAATTATATGATCTAGCTTACCAAAAAACATATTTATAAGTCTACAGTCTACAGTGTTCGTTAGCGTACTAAAGAACACTGCAATATTTTTAAAATAATTTGAATAGCAAAAAATCCTACGGTCAAGCCGTATGAAATATGCTTATCGTGTTACGATAGTGTAACACGGTAGCGTAACACGGTTCCGTAACGGGGTTACTTTATGCCTTGCGGTTCTACTTTAATCCACTACAGAAAATTTGAGTTTCATACTTCTCCTTTTCAAACTTCAAGTGGCGATTTTTTTTTTCTATAGGTTAATTTATATACGACTAACACTGTTAAAAAACCATATTGCCTTTTCCACACACTAAATAACCTAACTTTGAAATGGATGTCAAAAAGTAACTGAAATTTCTAGTGAAATTGACTTGACAGAAATTTTGTTTGGTTTGTTATTATTGTAAACACTACAGAGATAAAAAATCTCTGAGTTTGCTAGACTAACACCTTAGTTAAAAAATTTGAATATTATTTTAGTTATTTTTATTAAGTTTCAAGAAAAAAATGCCTAATCACATTTAAGTTAGTTTTTATGTAAAAATTTTACTTTAATCCGGACTTAAAGTAACCCCATATCATTTATTAAATCACTAATCATTTTATTTATATTAAATTAATATACATTTTTTTTATTTATTTTGGTGATATGATGGGTGATTTCTTTATTTAATTTATTATTATCATTATTATTATAACAAATGTAATAAAATTAAAGTACTTAACATATAATATTATATTATATATTAATAATATATATACATATATATCTTATACTGCTGAGTTAGTTAAGCATGATGATGTCATACTCACCTAATGTCAAATAGCCTGCTGCCGGGGACTTCAGTACATACATCGACTGATAAATAGCCTGACTCGCCGTGGAGTGCTGCTACATCGACTGAGGGTTTGGTATGGGTCAGCAACATTTTCATTCATTATTCTTCGTTTTCCCTCATCGTTTTCTAAAAATGCTCACTTAATTTAGGCTAGCAAAAAAAGTGAGCAATTGCGCATATAAATATGCTATAGTAGATATATATATATACATATATATATATATATATATATATATATATATATATATATATATATATATATATATATATATATATATATATATATATATATATATATATATATATATATATATATATATATATATATATATATATATATATATATATATATATATTTATATATATATATGTATATATATATATATATATATATATATATATATATATATATATATATATATATATATATATATATATATATATATATATATATATATATATATATATATATATATATATATATATATATATATATAATATTATATGTTAATGACTTTTTTGTCTGTTTTTGAATTATTTTAGTCTTTGCTTTGAATTAGTTTTTACTCACTATTTGCACTGTCCCTGTACAAAAATCAATATTCGTTGCCCTTCAAAAAGGTTTCTTTGCGTTTTCTTTTCATAAAAATAGTATTGTGTAGTTTTATTATATTGTAAACAGTATTCTTGTTGTTGGTAAAATATATTGATTAATTTATACTTCAGCTTATAAAAAATGCCAAGAATGTATTCTAGGAGACCAGGCTCCACAAAAAATGTAGATTATTCTCAAGAAAATCTCCAACAGTGTCTTAATGCTATTAATGAAGGCTGAATGAGTCAGAGAGTAGCATCTAAAAATTTCTGCATATCTAGAAAGACCATTCAAAGTAAACTAAAGCTAAAACACAATTAAAAACCAGGACATCCTACAACATTTGCTGCTTTTGAAGAATCTTCTTTTGTTTCTCACATCTTGGCAGTGTCTGAGTTTGGATTCCCTTTTGATGATTTGGATTTTAGATTTATTGTCAAGGATTACCACTCTTCCCAAAACAAAACTATTTCACAGTTTAGAAACAATTTTCCAGGACTTGAATGGAGTAAATTATTTTTAAAAAGACACCCTATGCTCACTTTGAGATTGGCAGCTAATATAAAACGTTATCGGGCTGCTGTAAACGAAAAAACCTTGAGCGAGTTTATTGAAAATCTCAGACAAATTGTCATAAATGTGCCAGCAGAAAATATATACAACTATGATGAAACAAACTTAAGTGATGAACCAGGCCGCAAAAATGTTATGTGTTGTAGAGACTGTAAATACCCTGAAAGAGTAATGAACTCATCAAAGTCTAATATTTCAGTTATGTTTTGTGGAAACTCTGCTGGATGTACAATACCACTTTACGTTGTGTACAAATCAGAAAATCTGTAGTCAACGTTGACTAAAAACGGTCCCTATGGAACTAGGTACAATTGCACAAAACACGGATTGCTAGATGGTGTCACATTTGAGGAGTGGTTTACTGCTAACCTGCTTCCTATATTGAAAAAACAGACTGGAAAAAAAGTTCTTATTGGGGATAACTTATCATCACACAAAATCATCATGCGTGTTTACCACCTAACTCATCGCATTTAACACAGCTTCTAGATGTTGCATATTTTAGGCCACTAAAAAGTAAGGGGAAAACTGTTTTGACTCTGTGGAAAGAATCACCTGCAGGTAAGAAATTCACAACACTTCTAAAAGGACGCTTTCCACCACTTCTAAAAAAAGTACTGGAATTAATTAAAGACACTTTTAGTGAAAACTTATTATCAAGTTTTGCTAAGTGTGGAATATATCCTTGTAATAAAGAACCTCTTATTAATCGTTTGCTACTTCAGGATCGATCATCTGTTTATGTAAGCCTTATTTCTAAAGCATTTATCAGTCATTTAAATGACAATCGCGCAGAGCTTGTACCTTCAATATCAAAGTGCAAAAAGAAATTAAATGTTCCACCAGGAAAAGGAACCTATCCTGACTCAGAAGAATCAGAAGTTGTACCAGTCAAAAATGCCCTAAAAGCGCCCCAGAAACGGAAAAAAGTTAATTGTGATATCTCTAGTGCAGCGTCTAACAGTCAATATAAGTCTAGGCAGCTGACTTTTAAATCTGATTGAAACAATTGTTTTTAAACATTAAATGTTTATATGTAATAGTTACTTACCTACTAATTTAGTTATTGTTTTATTATAACAGAACAAAAAAAAGATTAATAAGATATACAAAGTTTTCTGAATAACTTCTATTTTTTTTTTGCTTTAAATAGATCCAAAGACAATTGTTTTAACAATATAGAAGTATTTCTTTAAGTAAATCTCAAGTAAGTATTTGTTTTAACATTATGGAGGTATTCACCTAAGTAATTTGTAAGTAAATATAACAAAACAGCACATCAAGTATACATGGCTTAAAGAAACACCAACCCAGGGTAACAATATGCCAGATTTTGAAAAACTAAAAAGTATGCCCGTTTTTAATTTATTTTATAAATCAATAAGTTCGAATTAAAGGTTGATATCTTTAAAAATATTTTGAATAAAATAAAAAATTGAAAAAAAATTTTGAATAGAGCAAAATTGATCGCTATAACCAAAAATTGCAATAAAGTGGATTAAAGTAACCAAATTTTTAGTTTGAGTTGTACGCAAAATCATGATAACAGGTTTTAAAGTTTTGCATAAAACGCAATGCATTTATTAGCCATTATGAATTCTATTTTAAAACAAAAGAACTTTAAGCTTTTTTTTTTCAATAATTTTTATATAAATTTTTTTGCTAAAATTTTTTTTTTTAAATTTACATTAAATAAAAAAAAAACCTACTTTCAGTTGTGTACTACTATAAACCTTCAATTCTTATTTGGTGGCATGTTTAGACACCTACTGTCGGTTATAAGACTTAACTAAACATTTACATTTAAAAAATAATTTTTATAGTAAATGGAAGCAAAAGTTTTACGATACTAAACAATAAAAGTTTATTTTAAACATTATTCGCTTTTTATTAAAAAAATATATATTTTTTTAGTGAGACAAAATTAAGACATTTTTTAAAAACATTTATATAAATTATATTTTATAAAAAAGACGTCTTAATTTGAAAAAATTAATAGTGGGTACTTTTAGCATTTTTTAAAAATTACTTCAATCATTCTAAAAGGTAAAGAATTTTACAATTTATTTATGTACGAGATATTAATTGCGTCCCATTCAGATGCGGCGGATGATTTTAAGTCAGCTAGTGAAGAATATTGTTTACCACCACTATATGTAACAGCTGTTACTAAACGTTCTCAATTAGGTTCAGACCTAAGGTGTCTATTTCAATATATTCAATATCGCTGTTGTTGAAATAATTCTTTACTATCTTATTTGTAAGAACGCTAGCATTATCTTGCTGAAAAAATTTTTTTTTACCACCAATGATAGATGCTTTACGTCGTAAAAACTTTTGTGCACATAAAAGATTAACCCTTCATTTTCCTGTCAACAAAATAAACTTCTTACTTGCCGCGATACTCAATTGCACACCAAGTCAATACACCATCACCACTTCTTTGACACAGTTTCTGTGTTTCTGGTTTTTAAAGCAAATTGTAAAAGTAATATAATTCCGGCCTATCAAGACAATCTCGCTTTGTGTCAGAAAATACTTCTCGTTGCCACTCTCCTTTTAACGTAACGTGGTCATTTGCAAAAGTTATTCGATTTTTTATGTGTTTTGTTTCTAATGGTCATTTTCGCAGAGGTTTTAGTGCAAAAGGTGAAAAGAATTATGGGTAACTCGCTAAATCGTACGTAAATTAGCAATCAAACCTGCTTCGGTAGCAGTTTGACGTGGAACTAAAGAAGAACTTTAGGTTTATCTTAATTCATCTACCACGGTCACTTTATATCGATGGACGTCAGAGAATTTTTTTTATTCCGTACGTATAAGGACTTTTAAAGTAGTTTTTAATCGGCTGCGTGTAATGTCTAGAATCATGTAACTAATAAAAAAAACCGCTAAGCTATAGAGCACTTTTTTCTCAACTGGACTCCATGGGGAAGCATGACCCATTACTAGCTAATTTTTTTTAATATTTAATAAAAAAAAAATTAAATTTACTTTTTGACAGTTCATAACAGTTACATCAAGTAAGTATTCGTAAACTTTCCACGATTGCGGATTATAAATTATAAAAAATGTGAAAAAATTAAAACTTTTTAAAGAGTGTCTTATAAACTTGCTTTATTAAAATAATAATTATTTTTTAAATAAAAATTTAAGCAAGTTAAAAACGAACTTTTTTAATCGTCATTATTCCTGTATGGTTGAAGCATTATTATTTAATATTAAAATCAGTTTAAAAGTTCTTGAGCACGATTGCACAATCTTTTTACTTTTCTTAAGAAAATACTCTTTTTTTATTTTATTTAGTATGTCTGTTACATTATACTAAATTTTTCAAAAAATTATAATTATCAAGAAAATTATATATACAATATCTAAAAAAATATTATAAAATTGAAATAAGATAAAAATTACAAAAATAAATTTGAAAAAATGAAAAATATTAACAATTAATAAAAAATAAACAACATGAACACTAAAAAATATGTGTTGGAATTGAGGATTTGAATTGAGAGAACAATTATAAAAAAAAACAAAAAACGCAAAAAAATCTTTTAACAAATAGTAAATTAATTCATGATAGATCAGTTATAACTGAAGAATTAAACAACTACTTTCTTTATAATTCCACTTCTTTTAATTCATACTTCAGGGCCGACGACATGGGTTTTGCCCCCTTCCCCGGTGTTGTAGGTCAAGTATTTAAAATTTTATGATAAACTCATGGACAAAATAATTTCATATCAGGTACGTGGACGTCCGAAATGGTCCGTACGGGCTTCCAAAACAGACGTATTTGGACGTACCAAATGAAACAACTTTTGACCGTCCATTTCGGACCTCTAAAGTACGTCTAAAGACGTTCAAATTAGCCGGTTTGGAGGTCCACAATAGACGCTATCGGACGTTTTACAGACTCTCAAATAAAATTTTTTGTTCTTACAACGTTTTATTTAGCTTATTCTCATAATGAATCTAATTCTTACAACTCTAAAAAACAGAGTCTTTTAATATAAGAAATCAGGTTTTTTTCCCCTACAAAACCTAAATTTTTTTCAGGTTTTTTTCCCCTACAAAACCTAAATACACAGGTGTAGCAACCCTCATTAGGATAATAATTAGATCATAAATAAATTATTTTCAGCATTGACACAAATCATTTACAAAGAATAAAAATAATAATATTTTTGACAACATATAATAAATTGTATATTAAATAATGGCCTACTTGAATTACACAGCCTGATTTGTTGCATTTTTTGTAAAAAATTAGGAGAAACATTTTTTTTACGGGAAATATATAAAATATTGAGTTTCTGGGTAAGCAAAAGATAGTATGGCTCAAAATGAGGCTTTTTAGCATTCAAAATACGCAAACCATTATATTGATACAATGGGAACATGTAAGGGAGCGCTACTATATTAACTGATTTATGTAGAGCATTGGGTTTGGATTGGGGCAGGAAAAAATCAGTCAATGTAGTAACACACTTACACATTTCTCACAAAAACAGTATGATATCTGGTCTGCGTTTTTCTAAAACTCAAAACCGCATTTTGGGCCATACTATCGTCTGCTTACCGAGTTTCTGTTACAGCTATGAGTCGTGTTTGTATTTATAAATGTTTTATTCTAATTTATTAAAATGTTTAAATAATTGATAGACTTTTTTTGAGTATTTCCATTATATTTTTCTAGACTTTTTGTTAATTGATTGCCTGCTTCTGTTACTTCTAATAACTCAGAATACTAAAAAAGGTTTTCAGATAGCTGTATCACAAATATACTGTTAAAAGTAACCTTACATGTTATTAAAAATACACACAACGCTCCATTGGAAAATGCAATAAATAGAATTTTATTATTTTGCTCTATAATATTTAATATTTTGCAGTGTAAATAGAAATATTTACACTGCAAAACAGTGTTTTACAATGTTTCGTTAGTTAATATGAATGTTTTATACCCTTTAACTCATGAACCATCTACATCTGTTTCTGAAATTTTACTAAACATAACTTTAGAATGAAATTAAGCTCTATAAAAAAAAAAAAAAAGATAGGTTATCTTACTTGTCTTCTTCGTTAGCTAACTATTATATAGAACATCGGAGCAAGATAACACTATCAAAAGCTGAATTAAACAGCATGCTAAATCAATTTTAAGTGTTTTAAGACAAAACATTACAAAAAGAGAAGTAATAATTAAATTTTCATGGGCAGAAATACGTGATCCGAAAAAAACACACACACAAAAAAAAATATTACAGTGAGCGGATTCGTCACTTAAAAGCTGAAAAAAAAGCTTTGAAATTAAATGAAAAACGCTGTTCACATTTGAGTTAGGGAAACTCAAAAATAAGAATAATGCCGATGTTTTGACAAATACAAAGTGATTGTAAGTTTGAAGAATGATTTGCTCCAGTTTGAGAATGAAAAGAATGAGAATCTAAACATGTTTATGTATTGTAGATCAAAAAAAGACCATCTTATGAAAAGTTTTATCTTACATAAAAAATTATTTCAAGTCTACTAAACTATTTGCTACCTTTAACAGAATAGATTCAGCATACAAGAAAATCTTAAGTTTAAAAATCTGTACAACAAACTTTGTTTTTAGAATGCCGCTATTTTAAAGACCTAGAGTAATCAATCGTTGGTGTTAATAATGTAAAACCAATATCGAACGCTCGGTACTTGTTTAGGTGGTTTTTATCATGCATTATTTATAAACATAAAACATAACTTTAAAACATAAAAAAATATTATTATAAAGCAAATTATTATAAAGCAAATATTATTATTATCAAATATTATTATAATTAAAAATATTATTAAATATTATTATAAAGCAAATATTATTATAAAACATATTATTATAAAGCAAAACGTTCAGATTATTATTAAAATAAAAGTTCAGACTAATATTATTCTTCTACAATTAGGTTAGCTGAACTCCTGAACTGCTAAAGTTCCCTTTTAGACATAAAACTTACACAGAAGGATCAAGTAACTATGGCAATTAGGAAAGCCAATCAAATGCTGAGATCAATTAAAAAATCATTGGCAAATTTCGATTTTCAACATATGAAATCGCTTTATTTAACGTTTATTCGTCTACTTAATGAAAAAAACTGTAATGAGATTAAAAAAATAGGACACTAAGCAACTAAAATTGTTTTATTAATTAGAAGTCTCAAATATGAAGTTTGACTTATTGCTTTAGACTTGACAACCCTAACTGAGAAAATAAAAAGAGGATTAGCGTTGTACAATCTTATGCATGGTATTAACAAGACAATCAGGAAAATACTTTCCACTAGCTAAAAATTATTTTTAGCAATTCGAAAATATTTAATTTGCTAAAAACAATTTTCACATTTAAAACATATTCATAGAGGCAAGAGATGCAAAAAAACAATATTTTAAACAATTTTTTTTTTATAAATGCTTAAAAATAAATACTATTTTTATTTCGAATAATTTTTCTTAACTTTTTTTGGTTTTTGATTGAAGATTCGTTGCGCATCTAGCTTTTTTCTCACTTGCGTAAAAAAACAGTTTTTTCTACTTGCGTAGCATGAGGGCTAAACATGTTTCTCCTCGCCACAAATTAAAATCGCTAACAAACAACATTTGCTTCTGAAAACCAAGTAAATTCCCCCTAAAAATACCATAGTTCCACCATTTTTAAAATTTTTTTCACTCCTACTTTTTCTACTCCTAATTTTTTTCCCGAGAATTTAAATGAGTGATGTTATTGAAATGTGTTTAGGGATTACAATCCGGATATCCGGATATCTGATTTTGACTATTTGAAAGTCCGGATAATTATTGTTAAATATCCGCCTATCCGGATATTTTTTGATACTTTTTAAACGGCGGGAAACTTTTAAACATGGAGTTTAAAAGATGGAAAATTTATATTAAAATAACTTTTTAATAAGTTCAGTAAATTTACTTAAAATAAGTACTTATTTCTATTTTTTTAAATGTTTGCTTTTTTTTTTTCTACACTTTGTAACAATTGTTTGTTGTCACACTTTGTAGCTAAGTTGTTTAAGCACATTAATATGTATATATTCTTTAAATTTGGGCATTTTAATTATAAATTAAATGTTTTTCATATCTATTTTATAATTTTTTTTAACTGTAAGTATAATGGTTTTTATTTTTTATTTTTTTTAGTGATTTTTATAACATTAGGATTCTTGAACAGTATTTATCTTTTATTAAATTGTTTTTAATTTCTTTTTTGCTTGCAGTATGGTTCATATTATTTTACTTTTTTGTTACCATTTTAAGCTATACTATTATATAATAACAGTTTCTAGTTTGTTTTAAATTGGTAATACAACAAATTATTAGCATTTTTATATAAGTAATTAGTTTAAAAAGTGTCTTATTACACAAAATTCTAGATTAATATTTCACTCTAGATATATTACTTCCATCTTAAATTTATAACTAATTTTTAGATTTCTTAAACTTAAAAAGTTGTAATGTCAAAACAATCTTAAAATTGGAACCATTATGAGAGAAATGAAAAAAATAGGGATATTCCTCTCTGTAAGCGTTGTAGTAAACAACTAGGATGTATAAAAAAGGATCATCTACAACACCACTTCTTAATCATTTAAAAATCCATAAGATTCTCTTAAATTCCTCTAGCCTATCTACTGCTACTAAAAATTTATTAAAGATAAATTGTGAACAAAGTAAATCATCGACATCAAAAAAGTTTAAAAGTACATATGCTGACAATAGTATAAAAAAGTTAAAACAAATAAAAAGTTTTTTTTAAAAAGTTTAATAAAAAGTTTGTTAAAACTAAAACATTGGAGGAAATTTTATCGCGATGTGTAGCAGAGGATGGTTTCTCAATGAACACAATAGTGAAATATATTTCATTATAGAATTGGGTACATTAAAAGTAAAGGATTTGACATGTCTAAAAGTCCTACTACTGTAACAAAGTGCATTTTAAAGTTTTATTAAATAAAAAAAATAGAAACAGTTAGTATTATCAAGGATCTAAAGGGGAAAAATGTTAAATTCTCACTAACAGTAGACGACTGGACTGATAACTCTATGAATAGATATCTTAATATTACACTTCATGGCCTTGTTGATAACTTAATGAAAAAATATGAAGTCTATGTGTTGGGGTTAGTTCACATAAAAAGTACATGTAATGCTAAACTAACAAAACTATATGTTGAAAATAAGTTAAAAGAATTTGAAATTGACATTAAGTCAGATATAATATCATCAACACATAATGGAGCAGCCGTTATGGTCAAGTATGGAAGGCTACTAGGCATAATATTTCAACTTTGTTATAACCACGGTTTGCATTTAGCAATAACTGATGTATTGTATAAAAAACAACAATCAAAGTTTTGTGAAGAAAATAAAGAAGTAACAGATTATGAGGATGTTAGTGAAGACATTGAAGGTGAATCTGTCAGAAAGAAAATCTGAGAAAAACATTGTAATCATAGTTCTCACTGAAGATTTTCAAGAAGTTATACAAAATGTCAGAAGAATCATAAAATTGATAAAATTCTCTTCAGTAAAAAACGACATGTTACAAGAATATGTTAATGAACAAGCAGGCATGACATTGCAGTTGATGTTAGATGTAAAAACTCGGTGGAATTCATTGATAGCCACGCTCAAACGATTTCTTCAAATAAAGGATTCTATAAATAAAACTTTAAATGAATTAGGGCAACAAAAGATTTCAAAGTAGAACGTAGCAACTTTAGAAGAACTGTTAAATGTCTTATTGCCGATAGAAACTGCAATAAAGGAGTTGAGTAAAAATTTTGCAACTCTTTTGACCACTGAAGGTGTTTATAAATTTATATTTGAAAACTTAGATCAGTTACAAACGAATATAAGTAAAAATTTATTAAAACAGATAAAAAAGCGAATGGATGAACACCGTGATAAAATCCTCATGACATTAATAATCTTCTTAGAATCAGGCAATATTCCACATTCTACTAAATTTTTTGAATATACTTCAAAAGTTGCCGCTATTGCTTTAGCAGTAGAAATATTTAAAAGGGTTTATACATCTAGTGGTGACAGCAGCAGTACTGAGAACAACGAGGTCGAGGAAATTGCAAAAGAAATAGCAAGTGAAAGTATTCCTTGAAGTCAAAGTGCTAATAATATTATGCAGCAAAAGCTGAAAGCAGCTATATCCTTAATTACCTATGTAGAAAAGCAGAGCAGCACAAATACTTCATTGTTGAAAAATGATTTTATGTTTTTAAAAACCACTAAAACAAGAACAAATAACTTGAACATATTGTTTAATGCACTTCTAACAATTAGACTAACATCTACTGCAACAGAGCGCGTTTTTTCAATTGCTGGTTTAATGCGGACAAAAATTAGAACTCGCTTAAATTTTGAAATTCTTAATGCAATTATTTTTTTGAAATATGCATTTTTAAAAATGAAATAAATGTAATTAGCATAATTGTTTTATTTTTTTTTATATTTGATTTTTTAATGTATATCACTAAAATAATTAAGTTAAAATTAATTATTACTATGAATGTGTCAAGTTCAATCTATCATCTTTTTTTTTTTGTTATCCGGATATATTCGAATAATTTGAATTTTCAGTATTCGATATCCGGATAGTCACTAATGTCGGATAATTGGAAACCCTAAATGTGCTTAATCGAGTCGATTTTGTAAAAACTTTTCAATGTTGAATAAATAAGTCAAGAAATTGATGTCCTTTCTGTTTTCGCAGAAAGGAAAAAGAAAGAACACCAATTCTTTCATTTTTACCTTGCTTAATCAAGCATAGCTGAGCATGCGACATTCCGGATTTTGTTTGCTGTTTGTGGCGTTTTACAATTTATCTGTTTACTTCACAATTTGGCTCCAAATTGTTTTTCTAAAGTCCACAGTACGTATTGAGTAATAAAATTAATCGAGTCTCTCAAAAAGCATTGTCTTACAAAACACAGTTCCCAGTGGGAAAAAAGACATCTTTAGACGCATAAAAGGCGTCTTTTTTATGACTTTTTATGTCTTTTTATAATCAGCCTAAATAAAGACGTGGAAAGACGTCTTTTAAAAAGACGTCTTCAAAAAAGAAGTCGAAAAAACGTCAATTGGTTGTTAGTAAGGAAATCATTATTTGCTTAAGAAAATTAAAAATAATTATTGACAATAGAACCTAACAGAGTTAGATTTAAATTACGATGACTTTGTTACGTTCTGATTGGCCCGTTTTGTGTTTACAAAATACTTTTATATAACTTTTTTTATGTGAAACGTTTTTGCATAGGAAAAAACTTTTTTTTTTCGGTAGGCGGGTTTATTCAATAATTTATATAATAAAGTAATATATTATGTAAAATATACATAATATAAATGCATATATATATATATATATATATTATAGTATATATACATACATATATATATATATATATATATATATATATATATATATATATATATATATATATATATATATATATATACACCTAATTTAGTACTTACGGGGACAGATTTTACAGAAAAACTAACACTTACAGGGACATTTGCGTTATTGGAGATATTTAGTGTACCCGTTAATTTTTGTCCCCGTAAGCAAAAAATGTATTCATAAGAAACTTTTATAGAGAATGAAAAGTACATACATCGACTGACAAATAGCCTGACTCGCAAGGGAGTGCTGCTACATCGACTGAGGCTTTGGTTAGGCCAGGCATCAAGGTCAGGCTTAAGGTTAGGGTTACGGCAAGGTTTAAATTTAGTTATTTTACTGTAATTAATCGTTTTTGTAAATAGATGAAGTTAAAAAAAGAAATATAATATAAAATAAATAAATAAAAATAACAAAAATTAATATAAAAAATATATTTTTATAAATATATATATATATATATATATATATATATATATATATTATATATATATATATATATATATATATATATATATATATATATATATATATATATATATATATATATATATATATATATATATATATATATATATATATATATATATATATATATATATAGCAAGTTGCCGAACCTATTTATACTATTTATAAATGACAAATTAATTAAAAAGCAATCCAATATAAGATTCTTGTGAATTGTTGTTGATGAAAAATTATCCTGGCCTCCTCATATAATATATATCCAGTCAAAAATTACCAAAATCATAGGTTTAATGTATCGAGTTCGCTCGTACATCAATACAAATAGTCTTAAATTATTCTACTTTGGGCTAATTCACAGCCTCATCAGCTATGCAAACATTTCATGGGCAAGTACTCAAACAGCAAAGCTTAAGAAACTTTATAGTTTTCAGAAACATGCCTGTAGATTCATTTACTTTAAAAATAGGCAGGAACATGCTAATCTCTTGATGAAAAATATGAAAATGATGAATGTATTTGAAATAAAAATCTACCAGCATTTAATTTTCATGTATCGTTACAATCACAATATCTCTATAAGCTTTAATAATAAGTTTGAGTTAAATAAAAATGATAACTACAATCTTAGAGCGAATATGTTGAACACATATAAACTGCCTAGGATAATAAATAAATATTCAGAATACAGCATTTTATATCAAGTTCCAAAAGTATGGAATATTTTTCAAAAAGGGTTCAAAGCAGTGGCGGATTTAGTATAAGGTGTGTGGGGGGGGGGGGGGGGGGGAGGGGCGAGCTGCCCCCCCACGCCCCCTAAAACGGTTAAACAGCGCCCCCTAAAACATTCACAAAAAAATTATTATAAGTTCAAATTATCAATGAAAATTAAAATGAAAAAGAATAAAAATCAAAACAAAACTAAAAAGTAAAAGTAAAGAGAGAGAGAAAATAGTTTAAAACAGAGGGAAAAAAAAAGTCTAAGATCAAAACATTAAAAACGATTAAAACGCTTGAATAAATAAGAACAAATGAATCATCAAACCATTGCCGACGTAAAATTAATCAATCAACGTACTAAAATTTCTTTATAAAAGGAATTTTATTTGAATTTAATTGTTTTGATCTTAAGATTTTGTTTTTTATAACTAATTTTTTTTTTATGATTTCTGATTGTCTTTGTATTGGAAATCAGTATCTGTTGTCAGCTTTTCTGTTCTCGTAATTGTATTGTTGCCGTTTAAACAAATTCTAAAAAATTTTATTATTATTTGATTTTTAATTATTATTAACTATTTATTATTCTTATTTAATTAGATGTTAAAAATTAGTGACTTGGGTGTTTGCTTAAGATAATCAACATTGCTATTTGTAAGAGTTATTAAAATATTTTTTACAGAGTATATATGAGAGATCGATTATAATCTATCGGAAGAACAGTTTAGCAATAGTCGTAAATCTTAGCAATAGTATTTTTACGTTAACTACTATGGATGATAACAACCACGAGTTTAGCAATGAAAGCAAAAAACGAAAGTTAAGTGGAGCAGCTACCCGTAAGTTAGCTAAGAAGGTTCGTTTGAACATGGATGCAAGTAAGTGTCACAAACTAACATCATATTTAACTAAATTGTCGGATACTGAGTCAGTTACAACTTCTGTAAATACGCTTGTGTCTGAAGATCAACACCTTTCTAAAAGTGTCCATACAGAAAGTTGTGAAACTGATACGCCTGCTGAAAGTTTTCAACACTGCTTCGAGCAGACAAACAATAATGAAGCATTTAATGAAAAAGAACTTACCCCATATATCCCGGTACTAGTTACAACTGTTCAAGAACCACTTCTTCCTCAATCGGAGTTCCCTTCAGATCCCGGACTATATAACAATACGAGTTTGAGCGCAAAGCTGATAAGGAAGTTATGTGAAATAGGACCATGTCAGCCAGGTCTACAGAAATCTTTCCAATTTCCAACTGATGAAGCCGGCCGTAAGTTCCAAACATCTTGGTATACAAAAACTATTGGAAAGGGAAGTATAAAAAAGGAAAGAAATTGGCTTGTATTTTCACCTAGCAATCAAAAAATGTACTGCCACGCTTGCTGGTTATTTGCTGATTTTAAAGCTGAAAATTATAGCAAAGAATGGTCTGATACATCTGCAGGAGTTTATAAGTGGAAAAAAGGCATGGAAAAAATAGTTGAACACGAAACTTCTCACCAGCATCAAAACGCAATACGCCAATATTTGCTCACTAAATATCGTATTTCAAATGATAAAACTGTTATATTTGGTTTAATTAGTCAAGAGTGTCGCCAAGTAGAAAAGAATAGAGAAGTTTTGAAATGAATGATAGACGTAACGTTGTTCTTAGCAAAACAAGGTTTATCATTTAGAGGACACAGAGAACATCAACATTTCAAAATTGGTAATAAAGGTACAGCTAATAACGCTGGCAATTTTTTTGAACTGTTAACTCTATTATCCAAATATGATCTTACTTTGGAAAATCATCTTAGGTATGAAAAGAGAAATCAGCTGTTTTTAAGTCATGATGTACAAAATGATTTAATTCAATCGCTTGCTTCTGAAATTTCATCCACAATCAACAATGAGCTTAAATTAGCCCAATTTTTTTCGTTAATTAATGATTCAACTAATGATATTTCCGAAATTGATCAGATGTCAGTTTCGTTACGAATGGTTTTAAAATCAGGTAATGTTGTAGAAAGATTCATAGGCTTCTATACTTTAGAAAACAGCAACGCTGAAGCATTTGCTGAGTTAATTTTATCTGAGCTTGAAAAACGAAACATTGATATTAAACTCTGCAGAGGACAAGCATATGATGGTGCTTCTGTAATGTCTGGAATTAAAAGTGGTCTTCAAACTCGGATAAAAGCGCTTTCACCAAATGCCATCTATGTTCATTGCTGTGCTCATGTTTTAAATTTGGTGACCATTAAAGCAATGTCTGTAAACAGCGAAGTCCAGTTATTTTTTGGCACAACTGAAAAATTGTATACGTACCTTACGTCTAGTTTACCACGACTTCATATTCTCCAAGAACACCAGAAACGTCTATATGAATCAACAGTAGACACTCTGAAACAACTTTCTGATACAAGATGGGCAAGTAGAAAGCATGCAGTTGATGCTGTTGTTGAATCTTTTTCTGCTATTTTAGCCACTCTAGAAGATATAAATCTAGGAGAATCCAAACGACATACAGGAAATGTTAGAGCAGATGCTATTGGACTATCAGTTTTAATAAAAAAACATTCATTTGTTTTTTTAATGATATTTCTGAAAAAGTTGTTAAATAATCTTTTTGTGTTATCTAACTATTTGCAACGAAAAAATATAGACGTTTTATTTGCAAAACAGTTGATTGATGTTACAAAAAAAAAATTTGTCGATATGAGAAACAATGCAGCTTTTGAAGTTCTACATTTAGCAGTCAAGTCATTTATTAGCGGAAAATGTGCCGAACTAGATGTAGAGACTGAATTTAAAGAAAAGCGAGTAGCCAAAAAAAAAATGCATGACAAGAGAGCTGTGGAGAGATGAAAGAATAGATGACCCAACTACACGTTTTAAATGAGAAACCTACTTCAATGTTTTGGATACAATTATAACCCAAATAAATGAACGATTTTACGACTTTAGTAACACAGTTACACATTTCCACTGCCTTGACCCATCAAAGCTGTCTGAGGAAAATATTAATTCATTTAAAAACTTATGTCAAGTTTATTGTAACGACGTAAACACTGAAGAAGCAATTGTAGAGTATGAAATATTCAAAGATGTGTATGCATCAATATCCCCATTGACAACTGACCTACAAATAAAAGATGTACTTCAATTCTTGATTGAGAAACAGATGGCACCCGGCCTCCCTAACTTGTCTATTCTTTACAAAATCTACTTGACTCTTCCTGTTACATCTGCTAATGCTGAAAGAAGTTTCAGTAAACTAAAGATTATAAAAAATTATCTCAGATCAACAATGACAAACGACCGTCTTTCTGGGTTAGTATTAATTTCTATTGAACGAGAGCTTGCTGAAACCATTGACTTTAACTTCTTAATTAATCGTTTTGCTTTAATGAAATCTCGCAAAAAAAAATTTGTGTAAATTATCTGAGAAGTGAACTTTTTTTCTAGATGCTAACTTTTCCAATATGTCAAGTTAAATATATTTTTAAATGAATGAACTATTTCAGCAACATTGAATGTTTCTAATTTTTTAAAAGATAATTGTTAACTAAAATTAATGCAGGAAACTCAGAAAAAATTAGGTTACTCAGTGTCTTATATGTATGTAATATGTACAATAAAAGCCACGTAAAATCACTTATAAAGTGATTTAGTCATAAGTGCGATCTTCAGGAAAAAAATTTCTGGGGTTTAAAATACCAAACTCAACTGGTCGCCCCTATTCATTGACATAGCCCCCCCGCGACACAAAACCTGAATCCGCCACTGGTTCAAAGGTACAGTGAGTTCGTTAAGTTCATTTAAGTTTTTAACAAAAAAAGAAATTTTTAGAACCTTTGAAACATTTTTTGTTAATAATGTTTTCGATAACTTCTCTTAAATACGTTTTTATTTTGTTTCTACTATTGTTTGTTGCTTGACAAATTTTATAAGCGGATTACGCATTTTGTTATGATATTTTATTGAAATTTTTTTTTTTGTATGACATATTACGATATTTTAATTAAATCTTGTTAAAGGGGTTCTATGGAAAGATTGCGTTCTCTCATCCTCAACTTCTTTGAGCCCCTATCAGTTTTACTTATTTTGTTAAATTTTATATTATGTAGTGGAATTTGTAAAATTCTTATGTTATGTAAACAGAGAAAAAAAAAAAAAAAAAAAAAGAAATATATATATATATATATATTTTCATATTGTAATATATATATATATATATATATATATATATATATATATATATATATATATATATATATATATATATATATATATATATATATATATATATATATATATATATATATATTCATATTGTAGTATATATATATATATATATATACAGGGCCGCCGAGAGAGGAGGGGGGGCAGAGGGGGCATACGTGCCCCGGGCGCCATGATTATAGGGGCGCCAAAAAATGATGATTTTTTTAAGTGTCTATACGGTGTTTAACTTTTAATTTAAATGTTTTATGATTTTATTTGATGTTTTTATAGTGTAATTTCATGAAATAAATAAAAAGATTACTTTTTTATAACTTCGATTTTCATGTTTACGGTTATTATGTTTAGTGCAGTGAGTTTGCTTTCAGAGAGAACTTTTTTTTTGTATAGATGCATATTATGAAAATGACGACGTCTTACATTTCGGCATTAAATCTCACAAAAGTATTAACGTGCATATTTCAATGTCAATCTAAGCAATTCCATCTCAAATGTCAAATCTACTTATTTAAAGGTAAAATAAGAAAAGTAAATAAGTAAAACCTAAAGTATAATTATTTTGTTAAATCCATATATGAAAAAATTTGTTAGCAAATATGCTTCGCGCAGTTTTAACCTTTACCGCCTAAAAAACATTTATGCTGCTAACTAATTTTCAAAAAATCTAAAAAGCGTATGTATTGTTAATGTAAATTCGAAGTATTGGTTATTTAAAAACAAAGAATTATTTATTTATATTAATATCATTCTATTTTTATAAAAAAGAATGATGGAACAGACAGAGTGGGGTTGATCGGCAATAACAATTGTCGCTGACAGCTTAACGAATTGAGGAGGTCGGATTTCTGACTGGCCCTTCGCTGGCTGATTCAGTGACCCTTCTTCGTTGCCCTCCATCTCACAAGTCTAGTTTCATGATATTCTTGAAATTTAACGGTGATCCTGCATCGTTGAGGTATCAGCAAAGAAGCCTGGTTGCCAATAAGTTAACGATTTGAGAAGGTCGGTTCTCCGACTGACCCTTCGTTGGCTGATGTGGCGACCCTCTCTCGATGTTTTTATCTTAACTTTCAAGATCCAGCCAAAACAATGAGCAGCCCAAACACGTAAATATTCAACACCAGCTACACTTCTAAATAAACTAAAAGATTTTTTTAAAAAAAATTTTAAAAGTGTTTATATCGTTAATTTAAATTCCAAGTATTGGTTGTTTAAAATCAAAGAATTATTTATTTTAATTAATAATATTCTATTTTTATAAAAAAGACTGATGAAAAAGACTGATGGAATAGACAGAGTAAGGCTGATCAGCGATGACACTTAGCACTGATAGGTTAACGATTTGAGGAGGATTGAGTTTTGATAATAAAATTTAAAAAAAGTGACTTCCGCGTCTTTAAACGATATATTAATTTGATTTTGGCGCCTATGTTTGGTTTATTTATTAGATTTTTGTATTATTTATTAGAATTTTAGACTTAAAAATACTTTTTCTTTACCTTTTACAATAACTACTACGCTGAGGATAGCCCATATAAATTCCTAATAGTCTAACCCGAGTGACTTAACCTAAGAAAAATGATTGCTCGCGTAACCTTTCTTTCATTACTTACCTTCCTTTAAAGAACCATCACGATTTAACATCAAAAAGGACATTGAGGAGAAGGGTTCGAAGACAACAAAATATTCAAGAGAGAATTGCAGCTAAGCGGAACTTAGAGGCATCTATAGATAGTGAGGGAACATTAGAAAAGGAGCAGAAAGTGGTCGAAGAACCACCAGTAAAAATAAATAAAGAAGATACAGAAGAAGTGGAAAATACATTAAGGTTCTTGGCCGATAATTTAGACGTTTTCACGAACAATATAATTGTAAAGTAAGGTACATTTAAATGATAAATATATACTTAAAAACATTAGTAATATAATTCCGAATCACCACCTATTGTAATACCAATGATTTCTTACCCCTATAACCCTTATCCCAACCGGAACACGTGACTTTATCCAGAATCTACGTGTAACCCAAACCCTAATTATCAATAATTATCACAACAATTATCATAAATATATTAAACATCTAAATCCCCCTTAGAACAACTGCTCTAAATATACCCACTAAGACATTGAATTACAGAGACAGCCAATTTCAATACTTGTCTCTAAAATAAAACCGATGACAATAACAAAAAATAATTCCCGCGGAAAATGATAGAAAAACTCACCTTGAGAATTACCTAACTCTTTTTCGCGGAGACTAAAGAAGCTCTGACACGTAAATAGAACAATAGACCATTGAAAACTTACAACGATAGAACAATGGAATTTCTAAAAACAGAAGTTTTACATTTTTATGTGCACACGTTTCGTTCGTATCAGATATCTGCTAACAAGCGAAGAAAAAGCAACTGTGGCGTTCAGAAATATATTTTTTCACGTTTATTTAATAAAAAAATCCACATTAACGGCAACACGAACAATGGCATCGAATAATTACATAAATATATACCCTACTACAACACCCAGCAACACGGTAAGAAAAACATTTCCTTTATCACATTTACATACTTAATAAGTCATACCATCACCACCCCACTATAATTTAGCGTTTACTTGAACATCACACGCCACTACAATTCACCATTGAAAGCACCCCATACTATTCTTACACATTATACATACTTAGAATTTTTATAGAGTCCAAACACACCGGAAGACATATTCCTTACACAAGACGTGTTCCGAAATCAAGAAGTTCTCGTGACCGTAGATAAATTAGAATTAGAAATATTAAGGCACAGTACCACCCTGGAACCCGAAGACAAAAAAGAAGGAGACACAACACAAAAAGACGAAGAACTAAGTGACAGCCAAATGCTAGAAACGGTAGGTTTAGTTCAAACCTTTACACCAAAAACATCTTAAAAACTATTAATTATCCCCCTCATACCCAACCCCCTAGGGTCCGACTCCGTTATCTGAAAATTGTTGTGTTTATATATGTATGTACTTCATTTATGTATATCATTTGTGCGTGTTTGCATGCATATATGCATGCATCTGTATATGCGGACATGTGGGGATGTATGTGTTTGCATGCATATATGCACACCCTAGCCTGTTACCCTCTTAGTATGTATAGACCTCTGTTTTATACATGGTAGTGTTCATACAGATATATTTGTATGTGCATATACATGTGCACATACATTTATATTTGGATTCATACTCTTGCACCCAACCCCCTCTATTTCACTCTATTTCACTCCGTTACCTGATTTATCTGTTTTATGCATAGTTGTACTCACACAAGTATATGTGTACTTGCGTGTGCATGTGTTTGCGTGTTTATATGCGCATATGCGTGTGCATGTATGTGGACATGTGTTTATGCATTAGGTGTGTATACATGTATATGTAGAATTAGGGATGTACCGAAGCTGAAATTTTGCCGAAGCCGAAGCTTCGGCCGAAGCCACTTTGCCGAAGCCGAAGCTTCGGCACTATATATACTTAAAATTTAATCAGCATTCAGATCAGCAGGGGTGTAAAACAAAAAAGGTACCAAAACTAAGGTCCTTGACTAATAATATAGAAAAATCGTATAAAAATGAGGACGCCAGTCAGGGTTGCTGTTCCAGGCAGGGCAAAAGCTCTCAGCGCCCCTGTTTAAAAGTTTCTCATTATGTCGTTTCTGATACTTGACCGCACCGAGCGTTTTTTTTTTAAACTTAAACTTTTTTGAAACATTCTCCCCAAATTTTCCTACTTCTAGTTCTACTTTTTCTGTGTGCAAACCATATTAATGTTATATAGCATCATTTCATGTGCTGTATATTTTATTTTTATTTTTAATGCACCTTTTGTTAATAGAAGTGGATAAAAATCTCTGAACATTACTAGAGTAATTTTATCTTTTGCACTTGATCACTCTTTCTTTAAATAAACACTCTTAGCTGATCTAGTTATATCTACAACATAAAAAATCTTAGAAACACACTTTATCTTTTTATTGCTATTTATTTCAATATCTTTTTTTTTACTTCTCTGTGTTCTTTAAACGAACAATTTCTAAACTAAAAAAAACCCATTTTGGATTCCACTACAACTGTTGTGAACCTGCTGCTAAAAAAAAGTACAAATGATAGATTTCTCTCTAACTTCTTTTTTACACACTTTTAAGTGTTGTTTTTTTTGATTATTTTTAACTTGCATAATATTTTCTATAGCTTCTTTTAATCTTTTACACTTTGAAATCTTAGTATTCATTCTTCTTCTGTCTTTGTAATGGATAAATCTGCATCAGTATCTGAAATCAAATATTTACTATCTGTGATAAAAGCTTCCATAGTAATCTAACAACTCTGTAGAGTGAGCTTTAAATAAAATAATAAATAGAATACTTTATAAATTTTTTATTTATAATTATATTATTATTTACTTTATATTTATAAATAAACAGGGACTGAGCAGGCTGATATTTATTTGATTTAAATTGTTTATTTAATTTAAATAAATTTTGATGATAAATATAAGAGCTTAAAGTAATCAAAACTTCAACCTTTAATTTCTTTTAAATAAAATTTAAAAGTCTTCATAATATCATAAGAAGAAACCAAAATAGTGATTTACATGTTTAATATATAAATTCAATTTAGAAGTATTCATAATATTAATAAAAATGCAAGGATAGTTATTATCATTGTTTTTCTTTTTCTTTTAATTTATCTAGTTTTTGTTGGCTTTTTTTTTCTTTTTTCATTCTCCTCGTTCATATTTCATTTGCTTTTTTTCCTTTTTTTGTTGTTGAGAACTTTATGTTTTTTATGTGTCACTCCATTGACTATTTTTGTATCTATATAAGTGACACCTAACCAAATTTTGTAAATTTACGATGAAAATTTGCAAATTTTTATTAATATGGTTAAATAAAATTTTAAAAAATTAAACATACACACAATTTAAAATAGTAGCAACGTATCTTTAATCTTCTTTAAAGAGAGATTACTAAGGTTTATCGGTCAAATGTTGAAACCAAATTTTGTTCTATTTGCGGTAATCCCACACAATAATTAATATGAATTCGTTACATAATACAAATTAAGGTTTTAAAAACTTTTAACTTGTTTTATATTATAAGGTTTTTATTCTGCATAGAAATGCTGCTTCAGTTCATCTAAAGTCACACTTGGAAGCTTTTAAAGTGTATGAGGACCTTCGCTAATTTTATTATTTTTTTCAAAATATTTTTACTTATTTATTATTATCCCCTCCATAACAAGACACTTGGGAGTAAATAATACTAAGTATATGGTATAGACTCCAATTTTAACTCTGTAGTCCTAAATTTATAACTTTATTAGACACTGGCAATTAGCTTATTTTTATAACTTGTCCTACAGTACTTAAAATTTTTTGCCGAAGCCAAAGATTCGGCAAAAAATTGACCTGGCTTCGGCCGAACCGAAGCTTCGGCAATTTTGCCGAAGCTTCGGCACGCCGAAGCCGAAGCCGAAGCTTCGGTACATCCCTATGTAGAATTGTGTTCTTATATGGGTGTTTAGGCTGGTTTAGGCATACTTCTATGCCTAAACCAGCTCTCCCGTACCCAACCCCCTAAGATTCTAAATCAACTCTCACAGTATTATATAATTGCGTTAGAACATATTATAATGATCTACACTATTCTGTATGATCTTATAATGCTCGATACGCACACCAGATGAAATGGGAGACTCCTCGGGTATGAGTTCATCACATATCTAAACCTCACGTGGTAACTAAGCTGTAGGCCAGGAGTTGTTTTAGTACTTTAACTTCTTCGAAACAAGCTTAGACATTCCGACGTGGCCCTGACGAGATGAAGGTTTGTCACATGCCACAACTTTCGACCATTATGATGACCTCAACCCCGAACTCCACTCGCGCAGCACCTTCCCCTCAACTTGTTTTACTTTTATACTACAATAATTTGTACTACTAATTTACTACTAATTTATTACCTCCAATTTACGATGGTAATCACTAAAGCTTTATAGCATACATACTATGCATATCGGATATATTATACACGATATATATAATATTCTAGATATACATAAGTCTCTCTATAAATAATATAAGAAACTTATTGGTTTACCTAACAAGCATCATACTGCCCCGAACCAACACCACTGAGCCAAACTGTGTTGCTATAATTGTACTGCACCCCGCACATAGTTCTTACAAAAATAGCAACAAACTCCACACTCTCATATGTTCTATCAACATATGTTAAAACATATCTTATAAAGTGCTTTTAACAAAGATTACGATCACAAAGAACATAATAACATCAAAATTAAATAAGACGGAAAATTAAAATATTTACGAAAATACAGATTCATACAAAGAAAGACATTAATTCACATATTAAACTTGAACATTTAGAACACCACAAACACAAAGCACAATAATTAACACAAACTTACAGAACACTGAAACAACACTTACTTAAACCTAACTTAAAGAACACTTACTTAACTCTAACTTAACTAGTGAATAATACTCCCTTCTTTAACACCACCTCTTAATACTGGACATCTGTCCAAATATTATAATTTATCTAGCACTCCCTTGCACTTATATAATATATTTCTTTCTTCTCTTAAGACTCTTACGGCCTGATGGTTCCATATCAGTGGTCGAACTTTAATAGTTTCCACTGCGAAACAATAGCAAATTGAAAAATTATTTTATAGATATTAAAATTAAAAAAAGTAAATTTAAAACAAGGTTAAAAGATTTAAATAAGTATAGACTAAAAAAACAAAAACAAATAAAAACATAACACAAGCTAAAAAAAAAAAAATGTTCGAAAGTAGTAAATAAAAAATGTTACAAAACTACAAAACGTTAAAAATCCATCTAGAAAACTTAGCTTTTCACCAAAAAGAGAAAATCAAATACAGGCACACTATCTCTCATGGGAATCACTTAATGAGTTCATACGTGAGTGTACTTCATTGGTTCAGTGTGACCTTTTAAAGGAAGTCAGAGAAGCTGGATACTTTACAGTCTTTACGATGGAACCCCAGACGTTTCACACACTAAACTGATTACTTTTGTTCTTCGCTTTGTTCATTTCAGCTTCAACAAAAAAAGCTGGGAGGTAAAATATTGCTTTCTTTGCGTTGAAGACACGGAGAAAAAAAAGGAGTGGATATTGCAAAACTATTTAGTGATGTTTTAATAAAAGTAAGTCTTGACTTGCATAAATGCCGTGGCCAAGGTTACGATAGCGGCTCAAATATGCCTGGAATTTACGTTGGAGCTTTAATTTTGCAGAAAAATCCATTAGCTCTCTACATTCATTGTGGTGCCCATAGTCATAATTTAGCTGGAGTACATGCAGTTGAATCTTGTACTGAGATGAAGACTTTCTTTCGTAATATCAAAGCTCTCTACGTGTTTTTCAGCTGCAGTCCAGCTAGGTGAAAGTTTTTGCAAGAATTGACTGGAATCTCTCTTCACAAACTTTCCGATACCAGATGGTCAGCTCGGATTGCCGCTTTTAAGCCAATAACAAAACGACCACGAGAAATAACTACTGCCCTTAATCGTACTATAGAGGATCTTGACCTTACTGCTGACATGCTAAATCAAGCTAAGTCTTTGATAAAATTTTTTAAATCCTTTGAAACTGTTGTACTTCTGACCTTTTGTTATAAAGTTCTTTAAGTAGCAGATGTAGTAAGCCGTTTGTTCCAGTCAACTTCACTAACAATAGTTGACGGAGTTATTCTAATTCAACAGCTAATAAGCGATCTTGGCCGTATCCGCTCATCATGGAATAATATTTTGACTGAAGAAAAAGCTGTTGCAGGTCCTCTAGGCTTTGAAACGGAACTTTTGACTAAACGAAAGAAGAGAGCAAAACGGTATTACAATGAACTTACGAATGCAGCTTTCTGCTATGAGAGCCCCGAGCATCAGTTTGAGGTAAACATCTTCAACGTTGCTCTTGATCATTTTATTTATTAAGTTCAGTCAAGATTTGACGTAGTAAAGAGTGTTTCTTCAAGATTCTTATTCATCTGGTTGAAAGACCAAGAACCAGATTCTTAAGAGATAAAAGCTCGTGAATTAGCACAGTTCTACGCTAATGATGTCAAAGAAGACAACTTCATACAAGTAATTTTGCATCTTAATCGTTTAGAGGAGTCTTCTTTTTTTGTTCCTGGAAATTCATTGAGCTTTCTCAACCAAAAACATTCAAAGAGTCTGCAGCCTATTTTTCCATATGTATTTATTTTAATTCGAATTTTTAATACAATGCCAGTATCTATTGCAAAGGGTGAGCGATCCTTCAGTAAACTTAAATTAATAAATTGTTGCTTTCAGTCGAAAATGAGTTAGCTAAGACTCTGTCATATGATAATATAATAACAAACTTTGCTGTTAAAAAAGCAAGAAAAGAGTGTTTTATATAAGCCGTTTTTTTTTATTTGAATTTCTAAAGAATGTCTAATAAGGCATTTATGTTGTATTTGCGTTGCTTAGTAGTATTTTTTTAAAGACGCAATGTTTGAAAATATTGCCGTAAAATGATTTTAACAGGAATAAACCAAAATTAAGAAAATTCATTTTAAAACCATGTGCACTCATATGCAAGATTGCATTTGATAAAGTTTTTTAAATAATTTATCTTTAAAGGGGCGCCTACTCGACGCTATGCCCCGGGCGCCATAAAAGCTCTCGGCGGCCCTATATATATATATATATATATATATATATATATATATATATATATATATATATATATATATATATATATATATATATATATATATATATATATATATATATATATATATATATATATATATATACACTGTAAAAAACCTTGTGTTGAAAATCAACACTTGATCTTGGGTTGCTTCCGTTAAACACAAGTTTGTGTTAAATTATAAAAATATCATTCAAAAGCGCATGCGTTACCTGCAAACAAAAATTATTTGTTTTTTTCTTGCCAACACAAGACTTGTGTAGAGGAATTCTCAAGATACGCATGCGTAACACCTCATGGAATTTGTACTATTTCAAATAGATTTTTAAAAATGTTAGGACAGCTTTTTTGAATCAAGATTAATAATTTTTAGTTTGTAGTTAATTACTTAAAATTTTTTTCATCACTGTTAAGTATTAACAATGGGTTATTTTTGTGTTTTTTGTGAGTCTATTTTAGTATCATTGAAGACTGTAAGTGATCTTTTAAAACATTTTCATTATCGCCATGGTATTACTTCAACACAAAATTGTAAAATTTCTTGTAGACAAGGTGGCTGTTGCAGAACATATGACAGTGTCATTCCCTTAAAATTCATTTATATAGAAAGCATCCAATTGACCCTCATTTGGAATATAACGATATAAATATTTCTCCTATGGAAAGCAATGGTGAGCTAATGGATCAGCTAGGTATTTATACAGCAGCACATATTGATAAAGATAAAGAAATACTATTTTTTCAAGTGAATTAAATGGGGAAAAGATAAAAGAAATGATTTTAGATGTTTTAATGACTCTAAGATGTCGTAACACAAGTGAAGTTATAATTCAGTATGTAGGTAAAAGTATTCAAAATATTTTATCCACAGTTATTGAAAGTGTACAAAAAACAATTCAAAATGATGAAACAGATGCTGGCAGAGTAAGTGATGTCCTAAATGATATTGAATGTGAGTGTGTAAAGTGTAGTTTAATTACATCTAGTTACCTGCAAAGAAAACACTTAAAACAAAAAGGGATGGTTGCACCTATTGAAATAACTGTTGGGCTGAACCCAACAGTTATTTCAATAGGTGAGATGCAAATCTGAGATGCTTCATAAAGTTTATAAAAATAATGCAATGAGTTATCGAAATGAAACTATGCAGTATATTCCTATTCTAGAAACCATTTCTATGGTGATTTCAAAGTACTCCGTTGACAAAATAGATAGTAACGTTTTAACAAAATTAAATAAATTAACTTGTTATAGTGATGCAGAACAATATAAGAATCATCCTTTTTACAAGAAACATCCAGATGCTCTTCAGCTTTAACTATACTGTGATGATTTTGAAACAGTAAGACACATTTCTTTATGTTAACATTTTTGATGGACAAATAAACTGCACAAACTTTGTGAACTTTAGTTTTTGATCCTTAGGATCTTGATTTGTCAAATTTTGCAAGTATACTCAGTGCAGAAGAAGGTCCTGGTATTGAAATTATGCCTGCTTGCTTACCTTTGTCAGTGGCTGTTTTTGGTGAAATTCCACTGTATAAAGAATGTTTTTGTGCAAATTATGTAATCACAGATGGTGTAAAGTACATGCCAGACTTTATATAATAATTTATCTTGAAATTATGTATTTAAGTTAATAATGTAAATAGGCAATTTTTGTTCAAACATGGGTAATGCTTATTGATTTTCTTACCTTTAGTAAAGTTTTTTTATAATAATGGAGGAAATTAACAACTTCTTAAGTAAAGTTCTTCCAGTGGAGGATATTAATCGTCTCCTGCCTCATTTGGTAGAGCTAGGTGCTAGTTCAATGGAAGATTTGCTGTTTTTAAACGTTGAAACAGACCTGCCTAATGTACTACCTCCTCTTAAGAGACGTAAATTAGAAGCAGCTTTAGCAACTTCAAATTCTAAGCCTGTTCATTCACAAAATGTGGACCTTATTGGTATGTTAATACAATTTATTTTTAGTACACAAATTTCATTTTTTGTCATTTTGATGCGACATGCAAATAGTAACAGTTTGTTATATGATTTACTTTATGATGCTCAATAGAAACATCTGTGATAACTCCCATTGCATGTACCAAGTCATGTGGTCCAAAAAAGATGGTACCTAATATTTTATTATATTTTAACATTTTTTTAATTATACTAACAACTGTTCAATCTTCTTTATCTCGTTATTTTACTTGTGTTTAATTTTTGTTCGATTAGATTTACTTCAAACTTGAAAGAATTGCATACTTTTTTTTTCAGGACGGCGAGACACTCGAGATGTTCCTTAATCGCTAAAATCCAAAACAGCAACCGTTCATTTTGTCGTGTGGATCGTCTTTTTTTGTTGTATGCGATGGAAAAGCAATTATAGTTAAACCTTCGAAAGTTTCTGTTGCCTTTGACTGTCTTTCAAGTCGTTTTTTGTATTTAATCTTGAATATCCAAAGCAACTACAAATTTTATACAATTTCTTTCAAGAATTAGTTTATAAACTGCCTGGTTCTGTTGTGTCCACTAAAGCACGTAAATTATTCGAAGAGATATCTCATATGTAGTATATTCAGAAACAATAAAGCCTCAAACTGATGCTGACAAATTTTAGACAGTAATTTAGGACATTTTAGTAATTTTAGCCTTTATATTCTTCTTTGAAATTTTTTTTTACTGCAAATCTTTTATGTGAAACTATAAATTAAAAATATGCACGATATTTTCAGTAAATTTTAAAAATATATTTCAAACTACAAACATAACATAATATTTAAAATAAATGGATAAAGTATATACTAATATATGATGTAAATTTGGTTCAGATGATAAAATGAAATTATTAAACATACTTTTGTATTCTATTTAATAACAAACTTTCAATAAAATGAAAGCATACCTCCTCTATAATTTAAGTTTTAATTAAAAATCGTCGCGACTTTTTTTAGTCATTTAGTTCAACATTGTTTTGTAACATGTTTTAAAACGTGTTTTATGAGTAAAAATAAACAAAAAACTAACTTTGCGATTAACTGCAAGATTACGCATAAATTTCTACACAATGCCTTGTGTTTTTTGTTTAACACAAGGCATTATGTTAAATTAACATCGTCTTGTGTTGTTCATATATGACAAAAGTTTTGTGTTGCGGAACACACAAGCTTGTGTTGTTTTAACAAAACATTTTTTAGAGTGTGTATATATATATATATATATATATATATATATATATATATATATATATATATATATATATATATATATATATATATATATATTGAAATAAATATATAATTGCAGCTGTTTAGCTAAAAAATATTAATCGGAAGAAGCAAAAGTGGATGGCGTGGTGCCAGTAAGATGGTATTGATATGATTTAGTCTCAATTAAGTTACTCGCAGGTAAGTGTTTTAAAAAGTTTAAACTATTACTGTTTATTTTTAGACTAATTTTTTAATGTATTGTGCTTGAAGAACGTTGTTCATTACATATTAAATTAAAATATTTATTTTCAGACAAAAAATAAAACCTGTAAACAGTTTCTCTCGATATTTACTTGTTCAAGTGCCAGTGAAACGAACGATAGAAAAAAAGAAGCATTCAGTAGACTTGCAATTTTTTTTAAATATATTTTAAAATGATTTGAATAATTTTGTTGTTTTTATTTAGCTGAATGATGAAACTGCTTATACAAAAGATTGGCTCTTTAACTTTTATGTTAAATCTGTTATTTCCTTGTTAACTGTTGTCTGTCATTAACAAAGCAATTATAAAAATACACATAATGACAACAGATTTATCTTTAGAACTGTTCGCAAAATTTTTGGTTTGGAATCAAAAAACCAAGTGGAAATGCAGCTTTCTAGTTTTTCATCATTGCAGCTTTCTAGTCTTCATTTTTGTTTATGTGTATTTCATCTGAGTTGCTAATGTTATCGCCAGTTTTTATGATTTTATGTTGTTAAGTAAAGCATCCTTATGTTTCAGGCTAAAATAGAGCTTTGACTAATACTTTTTTCCAGTTTAAATGAATAACAACTCTCAAGGTATGCTAGCTGAATTATCTTTTTGTTTTGATAGTCTTTAGTCAATAACGGATTTTTAAATTATTAAGAGTCTACAACACTTAACTTCAGCGCAATTCAATTAAAAAGTTATGTTATAGAAGACAGGAAAATTTCAATATCTGTTTTCAATAACTTGGCTGTAAAAAAAAAAATTAATTATTATAAAGACATTAATTAAGAAGGGTTTTAGCTCGTGTTAACTAACTTTAAAAGTTAGTTAACACGAGCTAAAACCCTTGTTAAAACGTGTTAAAAAACTAAAAAGTTTACCTCGTGTTAACTAACTAATATCCGTAACAAAAAACTTTTACAATCCAAAAATTGAATAATCAAGAAAAACCAGATAAAACCGGTAATAAATAACAAAAAGCCGTATATAATAAAATACTTTTAACATTGGCTTTCATAGCAAATCTGAGAGGAGCAAGTGTTTAGCTTGATTTAAGTACTACATAATAAAATACATCGTTGCACAGTCATTTTTGATGGTTGTAAATTTATTTAGCACACTCATTTTTATATTTTTTAAGACTGTTTACCGTTTGACTCTTGTCCCAATCTAACCTAGTGGGTTCAAAAAGAAGGGACCGCGCTGGAAACATGAGTGGATTAAAAGGATCAGCCCTTTTTGAATTAATAGTCGATAAGTATGTGCTCCACTCAGCTAATCAAGTTTCGTTTGTTTTTTTTGTATTACATTTAAGCAATAGACTGCTTTTTATGTTCACTCTTTTATTAGAAGTGGCAACCAGCTAGAAGTCGTAACCTGCTCGTATGAAAGGATTTCTCGACGTGAAATTGTTAATTTTATTTAACAACGCCAAGGAACAGAGCTCGCTAAAGAAACAGAAAAGAAAGAGAAAGATGAAAAAATTTTCTGTTGAACAATACTATTGTTTTATTTATAAATTATTCTCCTATATTTAAACATACAAAAGATGTAGAAAATGCTTCCTCTTTTATATTGCCATCTAAAAGAGGTATTTTCTCGGCATCGGAAGAAGCTTATTGTCATATTTTGTATGAAGAGCTATTATCATTTTCATTAGAAAAAAATAATTTTTCATATAAGAAAAGTAAGAATACTATAGTGTATAGCATACTATAGTATACTAATAAGTATGGCAAAAAAGTCGTTCCGACCCTGAGAAAAAACACTTATTTAGAAGTGCATAATTGATAAACAAAGACGTCTTAAAGACGCATTTTTTATTTTTTTTCATGACAAGATCAAAGACAAAAAAGACGCATTTTCGATATCGAAAAAAAGATGTCGTTTAGATTTGCATATTCGACTAAAAAAAGGCGTCGGTTTGCATGCTGCTTCAAAAATTTGGGTATTGAGTATGATGGGGACAGTTCTGGATGTTGAACATTTAATTAAGTTAAATATATCTTCTTGAAATCTACTAATGCTATTTACAGGTTTGATTACTTTTTCTATAGGTACTCCTACGCGGTATATAACAACTTTTTTTTAAGCTATTGCAGCATAAAACATTTTTTTCTATAATTTTTTGTTTGAGTTTTCTTCGAAAATTTATTTAAGAATTTGATTGCCTTTCTTTTGAAGTAGATCTATGAGATTGGTGTTAAGTTGTTAATGTTCCTTTTCGTTAGTATATCATTATATATCATTGTCAATTTATATCGTATATTTTTCAATTATATAGTCTTTACTGTATATAAGAGCTTTTGTTCTAATTGCATAGTCAGTGATTCAAAACAGCATTCACAAAACACGAATTTCGATATACTATATAACAAATATTTTTTTTAAAAACATTTAAAAAAGTTTTGAATTAAATAAGTCATTTATTATTATAACATTTTTTCCTAATTATTTTCTTTTTTTGTTTTACGTTTTTAATCGGTGATTAGACAAGTCTGTCTTCTGCTTTGCCAGGATTTTATTTTTTTGCTCCGCCAGGATATTATTGTAACTTTTTTTGTGCAATTTTTAACAAAAGACAAAATGAGATAAAAAAAAAAAAAATTAATTGAAAAATTAGAGTATCATATAAAGATAACAAATTAACGAACAATTAGGAAACATACATTTAAGTTTTGAGGACAAAATTTGAGAAAAATTTGGATCTCATTGTAACAAATGCTGTGAAGTTTTAATTATAACATAGCACATTATAAGCTCTCAACTTGTTTATAATAAATGTTAAATCGTATCATAAAATCAGATAATTAAAATGACTTGCAAAAATCTATGCAAAATGTGATTTTATCATTTAAGAATTAACGTCAACGGTGATTAAAATAATTCTTAACAATAAAACTTAAGATAAAATCAAATTTTAATTTAAAAAACCATTGTTAATAATATTTATTATTTCACACGCCAGTAACTTTGTCCTGTATATAAAGATGTGCTATTTCATCAATCTATGCAGATTTGCTGAAAGAAGCGAAACATTGCGATTCAAATAATGGTACAAATAACGGTATTGAAAAATTTATTTTTTTTCTTTAAGTTTTTGACTATTTTTTTTGAAATAAGGTTTTACTTAAAAACAGCTTAATTTGTGAGTGACGACTTTTTTAGAAAGTAATACTTGGTGTTGTTTTACTATCCGTGGTTACACATGGTTTAGATACTTATTTTTAGAACAAGCTGAGTCAGAAAAATAAAAATATTAAGTTAAATTCATTTCTAATTTTATATTTTAAAATCTATTATATTTTTAAATAGTAGACCAATTCAAAAACTTTTGGTCCTAAAAATAAACAAAAAAAAAAAAAATCAATTTTAGATGCGCAAATAGAAGTAGCTTAGTTTTTCGTTGTTTTTTGAAAATCAGTTTACTTACACTTAGTACGTTTTGCAAACGGGCTGCTTATTTATTCACGCTCATTTTAAAAATAATTGACGCAACGGTGAGTTTTATTTTTGTTCTTACGAATAGTAATTTTCTAACTAAATAATTTTAAATAATCTATAACAATATATCATACTTATAAATACCTGTAATAATAAATTTTGAGAGAAACCACATTTACCAGTTGGAAATAACAGTAGCCAATAAATATAGCAAATAAAAATATTTGTAAGAAAGTCAGCATCTTTTGTTTATTCTTTATTCAATTTTTAAAATTGTTACAAAATTTTTTTTTTTTTTACGTTAGAGTTAAATAAAGTTGAAAAATCACTGAAGAAAAATAACTTGGTTGCGATGTTGCCAAAATTAGAAAAATTATTTTTTGTCAATTTCAATTTTTTCAGACGGTCATTAAAGTGTTATTCATTTGACTATAGGAGAGGATAATGTAAAATACGGTGATCGAATTCCTGGTGTTTAGATTTATGAACAAAAGTTGCACGTTGCTTTTGCAATAAGTGGTAATAAAAATGAATTTTTTTATTCCAAGCCACTTTTACTGGACCAGTGGATAGTAGTTCAAATAGGTCAAGTGCCTGGTTTTGGAAAGAGTTTTTTATATATTAAATTATTTTAAAAAAGTATATGAGTTAGAATACTTAAACGCACAAGTATTTACAGATGTCAACGTATACTCTGGAGATTCATGGTATGAAGTCCAGGATGGATCCATCGGAAACTTCAATGTCTATATTTTCCCTGTTGGTGAGTTTTATTCATTTTTATTTAAAGTTTTATTACTAGGTGTATCTAAAAACGCTTAAATAAAAGTTTTAGTTTCATTTTCAAATTTTAACGCGTAAAGTTTTAAAACTAAAAGCTTATACTTGTAAGTTTTTGCTAACTGTTCGAGTTTCATCGAGTTCATGTCGCAGAGATTTTAAAACCGAAAATACCATTTATAATATTTTGGGTTGCTAAGTTATATAGAAAACCCAAAATATCTTGTTGAGTTTTGAATAAAGTCCAAAAAATAAAAATTGAAACTTGAATTTGAAACTCCCAAAAATAGTAACTGAAACTTGAACAAGGTGGAAAAAGAACACTTTAATTGAGTTATGAGTGACATGAGCAATACTAGCTGATGAATAGATTGAACATTAAATAATTTATTTTAACATATAAAAAAGTTTTTAGGGTTTTCTTGTGTTTTTATTTTAATTTCATTTTCTTACTGATTACATTGAATGTAGAAGTATTGCAATCTTCATTTTATTTACTTGTTTATTAGACAAGTGTGTTGAAACGTTTTGTTCAGCAGTGGATTGCGTCGAGTTGTTGTTATTGACTGTGAGCAGTAGCGTACCGAGGGTGGGGCGGGGAAGGCGGTCCGCCCCAGGCCCCGCCTAGGAGTAGGCCTCGAAATTTTAATACAATTTATATTTTTTTTACTTCAGCCGGATTCTGTAATAGTCAACATTTTTGTTCTGTAATCCTAATTGTTTACAACAAAAATGAACCTGAAACATGATCGTATCTGCTTGCCAAGATAATAAACATCCACAGCAAACAAACCAAGATGTAAGAAATTGAAATGACATCTTGGCCAATAACAACCACCGTGACTGTTTTGGAGGCCCTACGCAAAGCTTTCTCCCCTACACCCGCGAGTACTAATAAATAGATTCACCCGTTCTACCTACGAATCTATGGTTAATGATGGTTCAGGCAAACTGACGGATGTTTATGTTGTTTCGTTAATGTGAATAATATACTCTACCATTCAGTACCTCAATAATTCGAGAGCAAATCGCGTCTTCAGTTCGTCATCACCAAGTTACATGGTAAGTTATAATTTTATTCCTGCATATAGGCCTAACAAGGCTGCGTGAGAAGATTTTAGTTACCAGGTTATAATTTTACACACGTCACACGTCGTTTTATGTTGAAGCCACATAAGGGGCCTGTCCTTAAACACTCCGTTATGTCAATATAATTACTTGGTTTATAATAACTAATTTTGACCTTAAAAATGAGTAGCCCCAGCCTATTTTGGTAAACAATAATTTTCATCAGTAGTACGAAAACATTTAGTTTTGATATTGTTTGATAGTCCTAGCGAACTTCCCATATGAAAGGAACTACTACCATAGGTGGCATGGACAAATTTAAGCCCGAGACCATGATAACATTCATCTTGGGGGCCCTAGACTCCGAAAACATTAAAATTAAAATCGATTTTTTTTAAATCCCCATATTATTCTTATGGTTCATAAATTCAATTAATAGCTAACTTATTTGTGAACATTAATAAACATATAAATACAATAATTAAAACAAATATAATAATTATAATAAATATAATAAATATTGTATATATAATAAGTATAATAATTATAATAAATATAATTATCGTAATAAATTTAATAAATATAATAAATATAATGAATATAATAAATATAATAAATATAATTAATAATTTAATATAATTAATATAATTTATATAATAAATACAATAAACACAATAATAGTTGTAAATATAATAAATATAATATATGTAAAAAATAATATATTAAATATAATATACGTCAAAACAGAAAACACACAACTAACTAAATTAGAGGCACAATAATATACGATGAGAACATCTAAACTCTCCTTTGAACAGCTGCTCTGAAAATACTCGTTAAAGCATAAGCAATAATAGGCAATTAAACAATTTCCTCAAGAAAATTCTTGAAAAAACAACTCCCGTGGAGACAGCCAATCTCTGCCAACCTGTCTCTCAAGTAAAACCACGAATAATAACAAAAAATAATTCCAATGAAAAACGATATTAAACACACCTTAAGAATTACCTAACTTTATTCGTGGAGACATGCGAAGCTTTGATGCGTAAATAGAACAATAGGCCATTGAAAACCTACAACGATAGAACAATGGAATTTTAAAACCAGAAATTTTACATTTTCATGTGCGCACATTTTACTTTAAATAGATATCTACTAACAACCGAAGTGAAAACATCATTAGTTATACTGTTAGTTATACTGAAATTTTTCTAAGAAAATAGCCGAAAAATGTAATTCACAACTTGACAGTTTTTACAGTGTTTATTTATTAGGTTTGGTTCGTTTTCAAACCCATAACGCGAAGGTTTGTTTTATTTTCTAAATACTTTTTTGTCTAAAATAGAACAATTATTTTCAGAGTCAAGAGATTATTTGTCTAAAACAGAACAATTATTTTCAGAGTCAAGAGACCTGTTGATAACATGAAATGAAACTATCCCAGTGGATGGGAAAAAAAGAAAAACCAAAAGCTAAAGAACAAGAACTACAACGGTTGTCGGGTTCAATACTTAAATTTACTAAAAGGGCACTATCCCAGGCTAACAATGAAGCAGAGCCAGAGGAGGGGCCTGAATCTTTAGAAGGCCCAAGTACAAGTTATGGCAAATGGAATGAACAAACAAGCAATGAAGAACAAGAAAAAGGAGAAGAAGAACAATACAAAAGGCAAGAAGAAGAAGACATAACCAATTCGATACGTTCTGAACCAGACGCAAATTCAGTACGCGAATCAGAAGACTTAACATTAAATTATGATGTTGGAAACTGGCCCACTCCAATGCCAGATTTTCTTAGAAGTGATGTTATATAACAAGGCAATGAAATTTACCAGAACTTGGAGGGGCCATTTGATCCAGTTCATAAACCAGGAGAAAGTTCAAAGGGTCAAACTAGACATCTGACAAAAAGCTGGTTTTACAAGAAGCTTCCAAGTGGAGAACAGATTTTGAGGAAAGCGATGGTCTATTCTCATAAAAAAATCACTGTTTTGCTTTTGTTGCAAGTTGTTTGATAAGAACGATAATCCAACGATCAAATCAAGTTTCATTACAGGGTTCAATAGTTGGTGGAAATTAAATCCTTAAGTATCAGATTACGAGTTGCATATTAACAATTTAGAAAAATGGAAAACACTTGAAGCAAGGCTTCTCCAAAACAAAACCGTGCAAAATGAGTTTATATCTCTTTTAGGCGATGCTGTAAAACAAGAATCAATCTGTGAAATCAAGAAAGCTAAATTTTATGGCATATTGTTTGACAGCACGCCAGATATATCCCACACTGAACAAATGAGTCAGGTCATAAGGTATGTGAAAATTGACAACAGAAACGTGGAAGTGAAAGAATCATTTCTAGGTTTTATTTCTCTAAGTGGGAAAAAGGCAGACTTCATAACACAGAAAATTGTTCAATTTCTTGAAAAGGACGGCTTGGATTTAAAGATTTGTCGAACCCAAGGATACAATAATGCCACGATAATGTCTGGCATTCATACAGGAGTACAAACCAGAATTAAAGAATTTAATCCAAAAGCAATATTTGTCCCTTGTGCACAAATATTGCTTTTGGAATAAATTCTTTAATTCAATATTTGTGCCTTGTGCACAAATATTGCTTTTGGATTAAATAGTGTTTTTTTTTGTCACAATTTTTGGAACTTTGGAAAGTGTGTACACGTTTTTTTTAATGTTCAACACATAGATGGGAGGTCCTAAAAGAGCCGTTGGAGTGACAGTGAAGATACTTAATGATACCAGGTGAAGTACTCACCACGATGCCGTGAAACCAATCTTCAAACATTTTGAAAAGTTGGTAAAGGCTGTGGAAAAGTTTGTGATGCTTCTGAAAACCTTGATACGAGAGGAGCAGCGGAGGTGTTGATGACAAACATTTGTAATTTCAATTTCCTTTGCTTCTTGCATTTGTGGTACCACATTCTACTCGAGGTGAATCATGCCCAAAATAATCTTCAAATCAAAGGTATTAGCTTGGAAAAGTGTGTTGTGAAGCTGAAAAGCTTGAAGACCTTTTCAGTAGGGAGTCGAGAAGTTCTGGTCCATAATGCTGTAGAATATGCGAGCCAGACTTGCGTTGAAATGGGCATTGATATTGAAAGCAGAAAACGCAAGCGAGTGAAAAAGATGATGCCAGGAGAAATTGCTAAAGATGCAGGTTTAACTCCACAGGAAGAATTGAAGCGTGCTATGTTCGAGTGCATTGACCACTTTCATTTAGAATTAGAAAAACGTTTGACCTCAATGATCATTGTGTATGAAAAGTTTGCTGTTGTACACACAGGTAATCATTTGAAGGCAACTGATGAAGAAATTGTAACCTATGCCCATCAGTTTTCAGAAACTTTCAATGATGTAGAGGAGGAAGAAATGCTGCCTGAAGTAAAGAGGCTGAGAGGCAATCGAAGGCTTCTGGCATAAAATTAGACATTGCAGCTGCATGGACATCCTTGAAAATGCTTCAGTTTATCATCGAAATGGACTTTCGTGATTCGTTGCCAAACGTGACTGAAGCACTTAAACTGTTTCTAACTATATGTGTGTCCGTGGCTTCTTGTGAGAAGAGCTTTTCAAAATTGAAATTAATTAAAAACCCCGCTATGCAACGAGCCAGTCTCGTTTGACGAGCTTGGCCATAGTATTAGTAGAAAACGAAATTGCAAAACATGTGAAATTTGATGAGTTAATCAAACGACTTGCAGAAGTCAAGGCTCGCAAGAAAGCATTTTAATGTGTATCTAGAGGTAACTCTTTGCTGTATATCTGCTTTTTTTTACTGTACATTGTACATCATTGTAATATCATTAAAAATAAATAATCAAAACTAATGTTTTAGTCATTTGTGTAGATAAATGAATTTCTATAAGTGATATAATGGCGTTAATGGATATATATAAATATATATATATATATATATATATATATATATATATATATATATATATATATATATATATATATATATATAAACATATAAACTGATAGATAATGATTAAGATGGTATTTGCTAATTTTCATTACAAACGTTTTCAAGAAAGTGGAGAAAGATAATGTGTTATACATACATTCATTAATGTAGTCTTTATATATATATATATATATATATATATATATATATATATATATATATATATATATATATATATATATATATATATATATATATATATATATGTATATAGGCCCCATTTACCAAGTGCCGCCCTAGGCCCAAAAACATGTTGGTATGCCACTGACTGTGAATAGTTGTTGTGCGCATTGTTTTCATTGTCTGTATGGCGTTGATAAAACAATAGTTAAATAGCGTTAAGTTTACGTGAAACTCTGTTTATGACATAAAATACTACGTGGGTCTTTTGTGAACAAAAATTAGATCTTTATCAGCAAATAAGTTATCGGATAACTTTTTTTTAAAAAGTTGTTAAAAAAACAATTTTACTCAATTAAAAAAGTACTGCTTTACTATATATGTGTAGTTCTAATTAGATTCAAAAATTAACCCCAATTACCCGGTTTATCAGTGATTTAATACAGCCGGTAAATGAAAAGGGGAGTAACTTTACAAGCACTCTTATGTTGACGTACTAGTTATAGTCACTATTTACCTAACGATATACCTTAGTTATAGGTCACTATTTACCTAAGTTTCTTATAAAAAAAGTAATTTTAATTTAATTATCTAAAGAAACTTCAACATATTTAAATCATATTGCAGTTATATTATAAAACGCTTGTCTTAAACTGTTTTAATTTTATGGTATAATTTTATATTATGAAACTGTAGCATTATTTTTATAATGCATACTTTTTTTTTCCCCTATACTTTTGCAATTTTTATTTAGTTGGAATTAAAAGTTTAAAAAGGAATGCCATACAAAAAAAGACGTTTGAAAGTGTAACAACGGTTTTTTATTTAAACCCTGTTATTTAGTGTTGATGCCATTAAAGAATGTAAAATATAAATGAATAAAAGTAATTGACTCCTTTTAATTTGAAATATATAAAAATCTTCAAGTTTAAAAAACTTATTTTAGCTTAATAAAAAACAAATTAAATGAAGAATACATTAGAATTATTTTAAAAAGATATCTAAAATTTTCATCGGAACCATATAACCATGTATGTTGCTATATAAAAACAAAAAATAAAAATGGTAGAAACAATTTATCATTTGATTTGTCATTTATAATTAATTTAAAAAGATAGATCTTACTACTGAGTATTGATGCCACTAAAGAATAAAAAATAATAAAAGATAACAAGTAAAAGATAATAAGTATACTAAATATTAATCAGAACCAGATGTTGTTGCTACATAAGAACAGATAGTAAAAATAGTATAACATATTATCATTAGATTGGTCATTTAACATTAATTTAATAAAATATAATCTTATTATTGCTACAACCATTCATGATGCAAAAAATGAATTTAATATAAAAAAGATAATAAGCAAATGGCGCCTTTATAATTTATATATATATGTGTATATATATAATTATCTTATGATTGGTACTTTTAAGAAAGTACTTTTAAAAGATACTATGTAAAACATTCATTTGTACCAGATGTTTTTTGCTCTATAAGAACAGAAAATAAAGAAGGTTTAACATATCTAAATAAAAAAACATATCATCATTTGATTGCTTATTTATAAACATTTTGAAAAGGTATAACCTTACTATTGCAGTTTTGCAAACAACATCTTAAATATTTCCAAACAACATCTTAAATATTTGAGTAATATAAACATTATATTACAAGAATCAGATGCATACAGCAACAAGTAAATTGCATAACTGCACAGTTTTTAGTTAAACCTCTGTACAATGCAAGTCGAGCCATTTACCCCTGCTTTACAACAACAATAATTATTTTCAAAAATCAAAAATTAACTATATATATATATATATATATATATATATATATATATATATATATATATATATATATATATATATATATATATATATATATATATATGTATAAATATATATATATATATATATATATATATATATATATATATATATATATATATATATATATATATATATATATATATATATATATACAGTGGCGGCCAAAAGTCTTGGAACAAAACATTTAACGACCAAAAAAATTTATTTTTGATCTAAAGTATAAATTTTGAAGGCTTGATTTTACATAGCAATATGTTTATAGTTACATATTTGTATATTGCGCAATTTATTATCGTTTTTTAATAATTTATTTTTTATATTACCTATTATATTATTTTTTATATTACCTATTATATTATTTATATTATTTTTTATATTTATACACCTTTATATTACAAGTTATTATCGTTTTTTAAATAAGCAATTTATCAGCTATATTATGCCAGAACTTTCACCTAAAAAAAGAGGAACTATTGCTGCATTATATGAACAAGGTTAAGTTCAAAGAGAAATATCTGAAAAGCTTGGTTGTTCATTAACAACTGTAAGTAGAACTTTAAAAAGGCATAAAGAAGAGCCCCAATTAAATTTTACTTCAAAGATGAGATCAGGCAGGCCCAGAGCAACCACCTCAAGAACTGACAAACTTATTGGCCGGATCAGCCATGCAAATCCACGGCTATCTGCACACGAGATTTCAAAAGAAATTTTTATTGAGAAAAAAGTAAGTGACCGAACAGTTAGAAGAAGGTTTTTGGTTGATTTCAAAATGAAGGCATGCAAGCCAGCAAAAAAACCTTTTTTATAATTAAAAAACCTAAAGGATCGAAAAACATTTTGTCAGCGCTACAAAAATTGGACTGGAGAAAATTGGTCTAAAGTTCTTTTTTCTGATGAAGCATGTATTAAACAATTTAATGTTACAAACAACTTTGTAAGAAGACCAAAAAACTGTAGATATATGCCAAAATATACAGTTAGCAGTGTCAAGGCTCCTGTGTCTTGTATGGTCTGGAGTGCTATTTCTGCCAAAGGACGTGGGCCATTATGGATAATGCCCAAAAATACCACAATAAACAGCAAAGTCTATTGATGTTATGAAGGAGAAGTTGCCACCTTTCATGCAGATCTTGAACTGCACTTATTTCCAACAGGATGGTGCACCATGCCACACAGCCAAAATTGTAAAGAAGTGGTTTGCTGATGAAGGAATTCAAACACTTGAAAATTGGCCTGGGTCATCACCAGATCTTAATGTTATTGAAAATTGTTGGCATATTACAAAAGTAAAAGCTGATTCCAAAAAGCCTAGATCCTGTAATGATTTAATTGAAGCAATCAAATCAGTGTGGATCCATGAAATTACACCAGACTATTGTACAAAACTTGTTAACAGCATGCCAAAACGTATCCAAATGGTAATTGACAATAACTATGCTTCCATTAAATATTGAACTTTTATCATGTATATGCATGTACCTATCATCTTAAAAATTGTAATAAACACTTATTTTATTGAAAAAACTATAAAAATTTACTAGTAATGTGTTTTTCACACAAATATATTGATTTCATAACATAAAATATGATGTTCCAGGACTTTTGGCCACCACTGTATATATATATATATATATATATATATATATATATATATATATATATATATATATATATATATATATATATATATATATATATATATGTATATGAATATACATATGTATATACATATGTATATATATATATGCATATATATATGTATATGTATATACATATGTATATTTATATATATATGCATATGTATATGTATATATATATATATATAAATATATATATATATATATATATATATATATATATATATATATATATATATATATTTATATATATATACATATTAGTTAACCGTGGAGCAGTGGTAGCGCACTTGCCAAGAAATAAAGGATCCGTGGTTCAAACTATATTGAGCAAATTTTGCGACCGTGAACAGGCGTGAACTTTATGGCTAGCATTTAAATAGATACGGTATCTAATTAATCACATGCATTAATTATCAATTCAAGTATACTCGACCAATCTTTTGTCGGAACAGAGTATTGTTATTTCGAGAAAGTAAAGATAAAGGTCATGCATCAATTCAGACATTGCGTGTACTTAGTTTAACAGATACTATAAAACTAAAAGCTTATAACTAAATTAAAAAAAAGTTTAGATTCATGCATGACTGCTGCTAATAAAAGTATAACCTATAAGTTAGATTATGAACCTAAATTTTCGAATATGTTTCAGTCACTCGGTGACGGATATAATTTCAAGTCTATTGAAATTCACTCATTTTGATATATTAATTTTTTTCTATTAATATAAAATAATACTAAAAATAAATAACAGTTTTAAACTTAATCGTTTAGGTTCACTTTTCTTTTAGTAAAAAAAAAAATCAAATAAGATAGACAAATAACAGCCATCAATAACATTTTACATCTTAAAAAAGGTCAAATTTATGCAATATTGGACAAAAATTAACACTTTTTAATTATTTTGACCCCCTAAAATTACATTACAGTTTTTGGACGTCGAGGTTCACTTTTCCTTTAATTATAAAAAATCAGAAGAAGATAGCCCAATAACAATTATTAATCAATAACAGTATCCAATTTCAACCTATAGGTTCACTTTTTTTTTTTATCATGACAAATCAGAAAAAGATAGTCAGATAAAAGTCATTATTAACATTTTACAACCTATAAATAACATAATTTAGGCAAAATTGCCTAAAAATCCAGCATTTTAATTTTTTTATGACCTCCCAGATATTATTTTTTCTAAATTGTTATGTTTAGCAGAATAAATTCAGCATCTAAGCTAATTTAAAATTTAAAAATCTCTTTAACAAACTTTGTTTTAAGAATGCCGCTATTGCACCACTCAATTCAATGACAAAAACTTTTTTTTATTCAATAGCAACTAGTCCAGCTATTCTTATATTACAAAGGCATAGTGTAATCGATCTTTGGTGCTAATAATGTTGAAACAATTTCAAACGCTCGGTACTTGTTTCGGTTATTTTTGTCATGCACTAGGATAACTTCATAACATGAGAACATTCATATTATTATAAAGCAAAACGTTCAGATTAAGAAAAAAAAAAAAACTTAAAGTTTTTCAAATATTTTTTAATCTTCATACTTTAGTTTAAATAATTTTAGTAACAAAATTGCGGAAGTTTTCAAAAAATATAATTAGTAAATAAAAAATAGATGAAAAACATAATTAAAACAGTAACTTTGCGTAGCAAGGCTAATTGACGGAAAGAAAAATCGGTTTTTCAGCTGAACCTTAAATGAATTAAAAAATGCTTTTGACTTTATATTTTTTTGAAAGTTATACTTTTAAAAAATCTTAAACAATTTATTATTATTTTTATTTAAGGTACCCCATGAAGTCCTTATGGTCTTATCACAAAGCATCGTGGATGAAAATTAAATTGGAAGTTTACGCCTAATTCCTAACCGTCGCAAAACTTACTAAAAGTTGGGGTTTGAACCACGGAACCTTTGTTTCTGAAAAGAAAAAAGTGCGCTACCACTGCGCCACGGCTGCAAAATAGCAAGATCAAATAATCATGGAAATTAGGGAAACAAATCAAATTCTAGGACGACTAAAGAAATCATTGGCAAATTTCGATTGTCAACTTACGAGATCACTTTTTTATACATTCATTTGTCTACTTCTTGAATTAGCAGTTTCGGTTTGGTTTCTTTATATGAATGGAGACTGAAATGCGATTGAAAAAACACGACACAGAGCAACTATAATTGTTTCATAAATTAGAAGTCTTAAAAACTAAGATCGAATTTTTGCTTTAGGCTTAACAACCCTAACTGAGAGAAGAAAAAGGGGAGATTACAATCGTATGCACGGTAATGACAACAGGAAAATATTTTTTTGGAAAACATTCCACTTGCTGAAAATAATTATTTGGAAAACATTCCACTTGCTGAAAAACGATAAATCAAACAATTTTTTTTTAAAAATGCCTAAAAATAAATACAATTTTTAATTCAAATAATTTTTTTTAACTGGAGGATGCTTTTCGCATGTAAAAACAGCTTTTTTCTCACATGTTTTTTCTACTTGCGTAGCATGAGGGCTAAACATGATTCCCCTCGTCACGAATTAAAATCGCTAGCAAACAACAATTGCTTCTGAAAACCGAGCAATTTCCCCCTAAAAATACCACATTTCCGCCAGTTTTTGTATTTCGTCTTATAAATTTTTTTTACTACTGGTATTTTTTTTACTACTGGTATTTTTTTTCCCGCGTGCTTGAGTATTTTACTTGAGTGATGTTACTAAAATAGTTTTAATCGGGTTGAAAAAACTTTTTAATGTTGAATAAATAAACCAAAAAAGTTGATGTTCCTCTGATTCCACATTTGCATGCGCAAATAGTTCAATTTTTAAAAAATTTTTTCAAATTCTACTATTTTACTAAATAATAAACAACAACCATTTTTCATTACATTAAATTTTATTAAAATCATACATAACAAAATTATTTACTTAAATTCCTAAACTTAGGTAGCATGGGGGTTTTCTAAATAAGTCAATAAAGTAAGTAATATGAATCGTCGATGCTCCAAGGGCAATCATCATTATTACAAATGCTGACTTGGTCAATTATATTAATGGATTTCGAAGTAAGACTTCGGATTAACCTGCAACTTTTGCGATTACTTGAAATGCTAATAAGTGTTAAAGTTTCGAAGCTTTCCGTTGGAATCTAACTTTTGCAGCTTTAGGGCAAAATAGGTTTGCATGCTGCTTCAAAAATTTTGGTATTAAGTATAATGGGAACAATTCTGGCTGTTGACCGTTTAATTAAGTTAAAAATGTCTTCTTGAAATCTACAAATGCTATGAACAGGTTTGATTACTCTTTCTATAGGTACTCGTATGCGGTATAAAATAGCTATTTTTATAGGCTATTGCAGCAGAAGACTTATTTTTCTATGATTTTTGTTTGAGTTTTTTTCGAAAATTTATTTGAGAGTTTGATTGCCTTTCTTTTGCAGTATAACTATGAGATTGGTGTTAATGTTATTTTTCCTTTATAGTTTTCACTGTATATGATGGAGAAAATGAGAGCTTTCACTGTATATGATGTGAGCTTATATTCTAATTAATTTAGTCAGTGATTCAAAAGTGCATTTACTAAACAAGGACTTTGATGTAAATAGATATCAAATATCTATTTATAAGGTTTTGAATTAAATATATTAAATAAAACTATTTAAAAAATTTTAATATTAAATGAAACTATTTAAAAGGTTTTGAATTAAATAAATCATTTATTATAACATTTTTTGACTGTTTTCTTTTTTTGTTTTATGTTTTTGTTGATATTTTTTAACCAGCCCTGATACTTTTTGCAACTTTTTGTAATTTTTGTGATGCACTTTGATGGTTATCTAACTTTTTTTTTTATGTTTTTAAATTATTCCGCTGGAAGATTATCAGCAAAGTTTTATTTTATTGCTGAAGTTTTGCATACTTTTTTGCATTACATTTTGAAGTTTTACATTACTTTTACTGTTTTATTTATCACTTATCACTTGGGTAAATTTTTTAAAAACGGTTGTAAACACGAATGTAACGGGGCGTGGTGATTAGACAAGTTTGTCTTCTTCTTGTGATTCTTTAGTGATTAGACAAGTTTGTCTTCTTCTTGCTCCGTAAGGATTTTATATTATTGAAAATTCTTTTTTTTTCGACTTTTAACAAACGACATAATGAAAGTAAAAAACAAAACAAAAAAATAATTATAGTAAATTAACAAAAAAACAAATTAAACTTCAATATAAACCCTGGGTAACTTCTGGTATTCTTAAATCTATTTCTAATAGAAACATACTTCATAAATAATTTACTAGATCAAAAAATGTGAATACTGAAAATATGTTATTTACTAAATTTAAGTTATACAAAAATAAAAACAGCAATTTGTTAAAATTCTAAACAATTGTACTATGCATCTTTTTTTAATAAAAAAAATTAATAAAAATCAATAATCTGAAGAATACCTGAAAAAGAATCAATACACATCAAACCTTCTACTTATACTAAGTCTTTTATTCTCAAAATCAATGAAAATGTCAGATCATACCATTGTTGCTAATATATTTAATGATATTTTTGCAACTATTCAAGACAAACTACTTAAAAATAGTGTTCCTTCAAAAAGCGTTTTTGGCAACTTTCTTAAAGTACCTAGTACTAATATTTTTTCATTTATAAAAATAATAAAAGCCTAGGTACCAATACTCTGCCAAAGTTTCTACTAAAGCTAGTATCTCACATAATCTCCAAACCTCTATGTACTATGATGAATAATTCTTTCAAAAATAATAATTTTCCAGAAGCATTTAAGGTAGACAAAGTGATTCTTATACACAAAATATGTTTTTATCTAGACTACTCCAATTATCGACCTATTTCACTTCTTTATAAGTAAACTGTATGAAAAAGTAATGTTCCTAAGACTCGAACATTTTTTAGAAAAACATAAATTTGGCATTTGATACAGTTAAGCACACAATCCTCCTAAAAAAACTTAAACACTACGGTATAAGAGGTATTCCTTTTCTCTGGTTTTCCTTTTATCTTTGTAATAGAACACAATTTGTTTCAATTAACGGTATCAACTCGGGACTATCTAAACCTTTTAATGGTGTTCCGCAAGGCTCGGTTTTGGTTTACATTACTTTTTTTTATTTTTATCAATGGTTTAAAGGTTTCTCTAAAATTTTTTATTGCTTAACACTTTGCGGATGACACCAACTTACTCCTAATTAACAAATCACTTAAAAAACTTAACAAAAATATGAATCACAATCTAGCTAATGTTGTTCAATGGCTCCGCTTAAATAAATTAACTCTTAACTCTAAAAAAAATGGAAATTATTATATTTAAATCTATTCAAGCAAAAATAAGTAATTAAATTTCAGATTAAGAGGGCAAAAAATAAATCCAGTAAACTCTTAATTAAATATCTTGGAATTAAAATAGACTCTAATTTACCAAAATCATAATAACCTACCTCTTACATATATCAACTTTTTTAGTTATAGGAAAAATTGTAAGTATATTTTACGATCTGCTTTCAACTTTAAATTAACTGTACCTTAATATCGAATTGTTCATTACGGCTACGAACCCATACATCATAAAAGCATGGAACATACAACATAAAACCTGGAACAATCAATCTTCCTTCCCAAATCTCTTAAATCATTGTAAAAATTTAAAACTGCTCTATTTAACCATATTTAAGAAAAATACTGTTTATAAATTTTATATCTTTTTACAACTTATTATTTATAACCCTAACACTGAAAATATTCATCTATTATTTTTTATCTTTTCCATAGTGATATATTACTAATTTTAATATCATTTACAAAATTTATTATTTTAAACTGCAATGTTTCAATAGTATTCTCTTTATCAATATTGTTGTTATTATTACTATATTTTTATCATAATGAATATTATTGTTATTGTTGTTTTTATTGTTGTTGTTATTATTTTTGTCGTTATTATTATTATAACTAGTTTTATACTATTATTTTTATATTATTACTGTTGTTGTTATTATTACAATTATTATTATTGTTATTATTATTACTATTATTTTTGTTATTATTATTATAATTTCATTATAATTTCTTTTATTATTATTACTATTATTATAGTATATACTTTTATAATCGCTACTATGACTTTTTATCACTATAATCACTACTATTACTTTATTATTCTTGTATTAAAATTATTATCACTATCTCAATCTTTTTTTATTCAGTCTGACAGGTGTTTACTTTATATTAGTACAAATTATTATTTGTAAATATCTTTGATATAGCAACTATAAATAGAATATATTTGATTTGATTTGAGCAACATAGGAAGAAGAAACAAATATTAGAAACCATTAGGAAACATTAATTTAATTTTTAAGGACGAGATTTAAAAAATTGTAACAAATGCTACGAAGTATTAATTACAACATACTATAACCTTTTAACTAGTGTATAATAAATGTTAAATCGAATGATAAAATCAGATAATTAAAATGAATTGGAAAATTCTATGCAAAATGAGATTTTATCATTTAGGACTTAACGTCAAAGGGTGATTAAATTATTTTTTAACAATCAAATATAAGACAAAACTAAAATTAAACTTAAAAAACTAATGTTAAAAATAATGAGTCTGTCAAACGCCAGTAACCTTGTTCTCTACATAAAGATGCACTATTTCATCAATCGATGCATATCTGCTGACACAAACGAAACATTTCGATAGAAATAATAAAACAAATGATAGTATTAAAATTTGTTTTTTTTTTTCTAATGAGTTTTTGAATATTTTTTTTGAAATAACTTTTTACTAAAAAACTGCTGAATTTGTGAATTTTATTTTAGAGAGTGAAACTTAGAATTATTTTACTATCCGTGGTTACGTATGGTTTAAGTACCTATTTTTGGAGCCCTAATGTAAAACAAGCTAAACAAAACAAGTTTTTCAGATGGTCATAGAAGTGTCATTCATTTGACTATAGGAGAGGATAATGTAAATTACGGTGATCGAATTCCTAGGGTTTGGATTTATAAACAAAAGTTGCACGTTGTTTTTACAATAAGTGGTAATAAAAATGAATATTTTTATTACGAGCCACTTTTACTGGACCAGTGGATAGAAGTTCAAATAGGTCAAGTTGTTTTTGGAAAGAGTTTTTTATATATTAATTAATTTAAAAAAAGTATACGAGTTAGAAAACATAAACGCACAAGTATTTACAGATGTCAACGTATACTCTGGAGATTCATGGTATGAAATCCAGGATGGCCCCATCGGAAACTTCAATGTCTATAATTTCCCTGTTGGTGAGTGTTGTTCACTTTTTTTATTTAAAGTTTTATTTTTAGGTATATATAAAAACTTTCAGATTAAAGTTTTGGTTACATTTAACGCGTAGAGTTTCAAAACTAAAATCTTTTACTTGTAAATATTTGCTAACTGTTCGAGTTTCCCAGTGAAAAATAAAACCGCGTCCCACATGGGTTCCATGTGGGTTCATGGGATTTATGTGGGACGGATTTTCTCATGTGGTATCCGTATGGAAAATTGCCACGTCAAACCCATATGGGTTATCCCACATGGGTTCCATGTAGGAACCATATGGTATTTACCTACATGGGTAATCCCACGTGGTATCCGTATGGAAATTTGCCACTTCAAACCCATATGGGTAATCCCACATGGGTTACATGTGGGATCCATATGGTATTTTCCCACATGGGAAATCCCACATGGGGTACATGTGGTATTTACGTGGGATTTTAATTGAAGCCTGGAAACCATCACTATTTTTCGCGGCGAGTAGAGGTTTCATATTGTTTCAAAAAATCATTTTTAAAGTTTAAAGATATTTTATATTCTTTTAAAGAATGGCAAGCAAGTATGTAAGTACCACAAATAATTTGTATCTGTCTTTATAGAAATAAGAATTTTTTGTGCAAATAGACTTATTATTATGATAATATAATAGTTATTTGAATACAGTTCTTGATTATATTATCTGCTATCTTCACTCAATTAACTGATGCAAGTTTAAATTTTGCCAAAAACCAAATATGCAGTGTCCCAAAAAGAAATCCAATTTTTAAAGTCTAAGAACTCCCTTTTTTTATTGAAAAATAAAAAAATAGGGGGAAGAAGGGATGGGATTTTGTAACTTTTTTTTAGGCTCTAAAACTCTTAACTTTAAATTTTGTATAGTCCTTAAGACTTAAGGGACTTATGAACTACATCGAGGAACAAAAACAAGAGATTTACAGAAACTTTCAATTTTCAATAAAGACTCTAGGTCCGGTTTTCAAAGTAAATATATAAATTAATATATAAATGTAATATATAAATAAATTAATATGATTTAAAATGTTATACATAGCATACATAGTTTTTTAGGACAATTTCTAGAAAATTTCTCATATTTTCTAGAACAGCAACAATAAATATTCCCAATACAGCAAAAACGCGGTTTAAAATTTATGTCTGGCTAACGCCCTGATAGGTATATATGTTATACATAGGTATTATACATATATATATATATATATATATATATATATATATATATATATATATATATATATATATTTGTATATATATATATATATATATATATATATAAATGTATATATATATATATACGGATATGTTATACATAGGTATATATATATATAACCTATAGCCTTTGATAGTTATACATATAATTTATTATTTAAACTTATTTATAAGGTTATGCATAAACAAGTCAGTACTAATTTGTTCAAATTCAAGTTTTAGTTCAAGCTCAAGTTATAATTTTTTCATTCATTAATTTCACTAATTTTCTCATTTGTTCAAATTTGTTAATTAGTACTAATTCTTACTATAGTAAGAATGTTTATCATTATTGAACGTGACATGTAATGCATGGCATATACAATAATAATACAATGATTATTTTTTTCTCTTTTATTCTTTTTAAATAAGTCAGCTATTCTTTATAATTTAAATTTTTACATTTTATTTTTTAGGGGGCACAAAAGAAATATTATTTTGTCAATAAAGTCAATAAAAGGGAAGATAATATGCTTTTAGACTGCTCTACAGATTCACCTTCTATATCTCAAGTTGACGATTCCGCTGTTGATTTTAAAAATGAGGCAACTCACCATGAAAATGCTGACAAGTTTTTAAATAACTTTAATTTTTAAATGATCACGATTTTTTCCAAAGTTTAGACGATTTAAGTCAAGATGATGACCAAAACTCTAACTTGGAAAATTCTAACTTAGAGCAGCTTTCATTAAAAGACAAACTCATTTTATGGTATATACAGTATAATGTATCAAAAAATGCATTTTCAGCGTTGTTAAAAATTATTGGTCCTGATAATAATTTACCCATTTGCGCTGCCACTTTACTTAGAAAGATCAAATGTTATAATAAAAATTATACAAATCCACTATTTTGGAATTCAAGATAATATAAAAAATAGAATTGATGCTGGGCTAAATGCTGAATTGATTCCTGAAGGATCTCAGTATCAAAAATTAAAGCAGGATGTTTATGTTGACGGTGGAGAAACTCTTGTATCGCTAGCAATAAATGTAGATGGTGTTAAGCTTCAAAATTCTACCAACAAATCAATGTGGCCTATACTTTGTAGAGTAAATGAATCTCTAGATCAAACTCCATTTGTTGCAGGTATACACATTGGTTCTTCAAAGCTGGATTCATTAGTTGATTTTTTTTTGCCATTTATTACTGATTTTACCCAAGTGTCCAAAAATATAAAAACCCTTTATCCAAAAACAAGAATTAAAATTCTTTTCTTCGTTTGTGATGCACCAGCCAGGGCATTTTGTAAAGGTACAAAACAATGTGGAGGATACTTTTCTTGTGATTATTGCCAAGATGAAGGGTTTTACATTAAAGAATTTAAAAAAATTGTTTTTTCTGAAACTATTGGTGTGCAACGCACTGATCAACAGTTTTTAAATTTGGAAAGAAATGGACACCAACTGAGAGAGTCTCCCTTAGTCACAATAGTTCCAATGGTAACATGTTTCCCACCTGATCCAATGCATTTGTTATATCTTGGAAATATGCGTCGATTGTTACTCATTTGGTGTTGTGAGATTAGAGGAAAAGGTCGACTGGTTCCTTCAAGTAAAAATTTGCTGTCTAATTTTATTTGCATTTTAGGAAAATGCCTTCCTTCAGAATTTTCAAGACACCCAAGATCGATTGTTGAGATAAGGTTATGGAAAGCCGTTGAATTTAGAATTTTCCTTTTATTTGTAGGTCCTGTAGCCCTTAAAGCTGTACTGCCTACTACAGAGTACAATCATTTTATGTTTTTACACTCAGCCATTTATGCTTTTTCTTGTGATAATTGGAAGAATATGATACATGATGGCAATGAAGCATTAATTAGCTATGTTTCTGGAATTAAATCTTTATATGGTCGACATCATTTAGTGTATAATGTCCATGTGCTTCTTCATATTCCTGAGTATATAGAGAAGTATGGCAATCTTGGGTTTTGGTCTGCATTTTGGGCAGAAAGTTACTATGGTGTTTTAAGAAAAAGATTTTGTGGCACTTCAAATCTTTTAAGTCAGGCCGTAAATCGGGTTAGTGAGCTTGAAATTTTGAATTATTCACAAACTCGTAGAGTACTTGCATGGTTAAAAAATCCAAATGATCAATTTTTTTTAACAGAAAACGGAATTATGCAGCTTCAATCATTAGAAAGTAATACAATGATTGGGTCAGGTTTTTTAATGGAAAAATGTAGAGATTTTTATTCTTACCCACAATCTTTTAATTTGTTACATATTGGAGTGTATTTACCGCCAACGGGACATGTTTTAAAATCTAAAGTAATTCGGAAGTGTGTTGCTTTTACACAGTGCGACAATACTCTAATAATTTTTCCTTTTCCATCTATTGACTATTTTGGAAAATAAGCTTGTGGTTAATTTTATGCCTAATAAATTTGATATTTATGTTATAATATCAGCAGCAATTTATTTGTATTTAAAAAATTATTTTCTTGATGTTATCACTTTTTAACCTGAAATTTTTATAATCATAACACTGTTTATAAATTTTATTAACATTTATCAAAATATTAAAAAAAACAATTACATAAACATTTAGAAGTTGAGAAACATCTCAGAAATAAATTTTATTAAATAAAGTTAATAAATGATTCTATTATAAAATTTTATAGTTTTTTTAAGATGACATCATTTTACATAGTTGAATTCATAGAGGAAGATGGCAGTGTGGATTATGTGTGCGAATGTTGGCTAGTCGGAGAGACCCAATGTTGGTGGCCCCCATACAAAGGAACAAGAATTAATCGGGTGAGAACCAAGTGTGAAATTCCCGGAGATGATTGGAGCTTGGTTGGCGTGCGAATACTAGGAGAAGCAGTTGGTCAGTAACTAATTTAACTAAATTTCTATTTGTATATTTTATAGATATTATATTTTTAACAATTATTTTTTGCAATCAGTATTCAATAGTTTTTTGCATTAAGTTGTTGTTAGAAATGTTTTATCTTATAATTATATTGCAATAATTTAGATGATGAAAAAACAGCAAAAACAAGGGCCAAACAGGCTGAAGACTCGTCTTCATTTGAGGAAAAAGCACCAGAAAGTAGAAAAAAATTCTTAACTTCTCGTTATGAATGGTAATACATTATTTTTATTTGTAGTTTTTAAATCTGGTATCGTTATAGAATTTTATTTAAATATTAACTAGTTTCACATTCAGTTACTAGATAAGTTGATATTACCAAAAGTATGAAGCCCTATAAAACTTATACTGCGTTATACTTTTTACATTTTTTTACAATGACAGTATAATAAAATTAAAAATTTATGAATTTACTATAGTGGATCGACTTCAGAAAATCCAAAAGGACAAACAAATAAAGCTAATAATTTATTTAGTCCTATGTCATCAGCAATGTCAAGTAAATTTTTATATTTTCCGTTTTATTTTCTATTTTATTTAAGCAGCCAAGTAGACATAACAACTGAACGTTCATATTTGAAATATAATAGGATTATTTCCAATTTAGATTCTAATGAAAGTTCTTTGAGTTTTTCCAAAGTTACCTCTGGTAAGAAAATTACAAGAAATGATGATGTTGATGATAATGATGATTTAATGACAATGATGATGATGATATTGATGATAATGATGATTTAATGACAATGATGATGATGATATTGATGATTTATATTTTTATATTGCAGAGTTTCCTTTTACAACAAATAAAATGTTGCCTCCATTAAAACATCTTGATAGGTAATAACTCTTGATAATAATTTTGACTATTATCTATTCCGTTGTTTATTTTCTATAATATCATTTTCAGTTCTAATTCAAGCTGTAAATCCGCTACTGAACTAATTTCTAAGCTACATTCACAAGAAAAATCCTGGGGTGCACATCCTGTGATAGAAGGTATCTCTCTCTCTCTCTTTCTATATATATATATATATATATATATATATATATATATATATATATATATATATATATATATATATATATATACATATATATATATATATATATATATATATATATATATATATATATATATATATGTATATATTCATGTATACTTAGTTTATTAAATTAAGGTAATCCAGTAAAATGTGTTTCAACCAATACCAATAGTGAAATCAATGATGTTAAACGCCGCCTAACAAGTATTGAATATGAAATTAAACAACTGAAAAATATTATGATGGAAGTAAAAGGTTTACTTCAAGAAAGAAATACTCCCATTTCAAATCCAATAACTTTCAATGTTGTTTCGTCTCCGGAGGAATTTGGAGTGTTGATTGATAGATTAAAAGATGTTGAGATCAGAAAAGACTTTGTAAGTTAAAACCTTTTTAAAAGTTGGCTTTGATTATATTTATATACGTTATAAATATAACATTAATTATTAGAAATAATTTACTCTCTCTCTCTCTCTCTCTCTCTCTCTCTCTCTATATATATATATATATATTTATATATATATATATATATATATATATATATATATATATATATATATATATATATATGTATATATATATATATATATATATATATACTACCTAAACTCTTCAACCCTAAACTCTTCAATGTGTTATCAACTAGTGGGTTCCCCCTAAGTCAGTCGATGTATGTACTGAAGCCCTCTCTTATCTCTGAATCAGTATAGCATCATAGCGCTAAATTAAGTATGCAATATTATTTGTGTGTATTTATATATAGGTCCAATGGCTTAGTTACTCCAACGCTGCAACTTAAGAAAAATCTATAAGTCGAATGATGTCGTCTCTATTTACATCTGAAATGGCAAAAGAGACAAACAGATCTGGCAAAAATGGCAAAATGGCCATGAATTTAATTGAGGATCTAGTGAAAGGTAACTTGAATTGATTTGTTTTTCAACATATTTTGACAACGCCCTTTACATTTTTAAATAACAACAGCTTTACTTTTCCATTCATGTTAAATTTATTACGTTTTAATAACTCAGATAGAATCTTTAATGAATTATTGCAAGCTTTGTAAGCTGTTGTTATATATCAACAGGTGTCTTAAATGAAGTAAAATAATATATATATATATATATATATATATATATATATATATATATATATATATATACTTTTTCATATTTAAAAATATATTGTAATATTTTTATAATATATATTTTTTTATATTTAGACTATGGGGTCATCCATAAATGATGCCAGTAAATGATTTAGTTAAGAAAAGTAATCAATCTATCATATTTCTCTTTAGAAAGTGTAAGAAAAAAGCATTGTAATGCTGAAAATCTGTTAATTGAGCGTGCTTTGACTAGATATTTCATAAACTCGAGAGACATAGGTGGGCGTGCAAATCGTAAACGAACTAATAGCGATTCTTTAAATTGATTTTAATTTTGTAAACTAACATTAATATAGTGTTTAGAAGCTTACATTATTTTTATAATTTGTATTTATTTCCATTAATTATCAGTTGTAAGACTCTATTTTATAAAATGAATAAAAGAAACTATTTATTTATAATAATAATAATAATAATAATAATAATAATACATAAATACTAGTCTCCTAATGCTATTATCATCAAAAATATAATGGCATTCGTTTAAAAGTGAAATTTTGTATTAACTTATAGTTTTAATGTTGTATATATATATATATATATATATATATATATATATATATATATATATATATATATATATATATATATATATATATATATATATATATATATATATATATATATATATATATTTATATATTACCATAATAAATATGAAAATAGGATATGAAGACAATGATCAATGAATTAATTTAATTGTGGAAATTTAGATGTTTGTTGATTGTTTTCATATTAAAATGTGTGACGAAAAAGCTGTTCTACTGTTGCATCTTGTGTATATTGCACCCAATGTCTACATCATTGTAAAGTAGGTTCTTAAATTTTTTTTGTTTTATTTTTTTTTGTTAAACGCTTATCCTAGTGGATTACTTTTTCTCAGGATCACCTTCATATAGAATATATATATATATATATATATATATATATATATATATATATATATATATATATATATATATATATATATATATATACACATACATACACACATAAATATATGAAGACCTCAGTGGAAAAACCGGCATTGTCACATTTAAAAAGTTTTGAGAAAGTAGTTATTGATCATTAATAAAAGTCTTTATAAAAGGCAAAAAAACATATATTTATATAAAAAATTAAAATAGTTTTGTTTTTGATTAAACTTTAAACATTATATAAACTATAATATAAATATTTTTAAATTACTTAGTTTTGTTTGCTTTAAATAAAGACTTTTATTAATGATCAATAACCACTTTCTCAAAACTTTTTAAATGTGACAACGCCGGTTTTTCCACTGAGGTCTTCATATACATACACACATAAATATATACATAAACATATATATATACATATATATATAAATATATATATATATATATATATATATATATACACATAAATATATATATATATATATATATATATATATATATATATATATATATATATATATATATATATATATATATATATAATATAGTGAGCAGTTTTCCTATCCTTTTGCTCACTTTATTAGTTTATTAGCAAGCAAAATGAATAATGTATATATATATATATTTTAGAAAATATTTAAAGAAAGTAAGAAGATACTAAAAATCTTGGTATTGAGCGATTCAAGGCCATATACTTTTTTAATTCAACCGACAAATAAACCAATTGTTGAAGTATTATGAGACCCAAAGCGATTAACTTTATTAATTCAACCGACAAAAGATGTTTTGTGTATAAATCTCAAAAGAACAAATAATATTTTCAATATTTATTTTTAATGTATTTGTTAATAGCAATTATTTTAAAATAAATTCATTTTGCAACACTTTTTTCGATTTTATAGAATTTCGTTATAATAGTTTATGGTAAATTTTTAATCAGTAATTTTTAATTTTTAGGATATTTAAAAATTATCCTAGAAGCGTTCGGACTCATTTATTTCATTTTAATTATAATTTTCTGGTATTGAGTACTTTTATACCATTTTGATTAAAATACGTGACATTTAAGATCTATAACATCTGCGGTATTTTTTACCTATATCCCATGTGGGGTTTACCATATAAAACCCATGTGGGACATACCATATGGAACCCACATGGGACAAAATAATAATCCCCACATGGGTTACATATGGAAAAAACCCACACGTATTCCATGTGGGATTTACCATATGGAACCCATGTGGGATTTACCATATGGAACCCACATGGGACAAAATAATAATCTCCACATGGGTTACATATGGAAAAACCCACATGGAACCCATGTGGGACGCGGTTTTGTTTTTCACTGGGTTCATCGTGTTCTATGTCGAACACGATGAAACTCAAACAGTTAGCAAATACTATGATATTTTAAAACTGAAACAATATTTTTGGGTTAATCCGTTACATAGAAAACACAAAATCTTTTGTGGAGTTTTGAGTAAATTTTACTTCCAAAAATTGTAATTGAAACTTAAATAAGGCTGACATGAGCAACTGTAATTAGAAGTTGAATAGAATGAACAATAAACAATTTATTTTATGGTAAAAAATGTCTTTAGGGTTTTATTGTTTTTTTTTAATTGTATTATCTTGCTGACAACATTGAATACAGAAGTATTGCAATGTTCATTTTAATTACTTTGTTAATTAGACAGGTGTGTTCAAACGTTTTGTTCAGCAATAGATTGAATTGAGATGTTGTCATTGTTTGAGGAGGTGTTGCGCGCATTGAATTGTTTTCATTGTCTGTGTGTCGTCGACAAAAAAAAAGTTAAATGATATTAAGTTTAGGTGAAATTCTGTTTTATTCATGACATAAAGTACTACGTTGGTCTTTCGTGAACTAAAATTAGATCTTAATCAGCAGATAAGTTATTGGATAAGTTATATAATATAATTAACCCTAAGTACCCGTTTAATAAAAAGGCGGCAACTTTACAAGTACTATTATGTTAGATCACTATTTAGCTTACGATGCTTATATATATATATATATATATATATATATAAAAATTAGTTTTTTTATGTGAAGAAACTTTAGCAAACTTATATTATATTGCAGTTATATTTATAAGCGATTGTCTTTAACTGTTTTAATTATATCCCGCGGGCACACGACGTCAATCCAACGTTGTATTTATGTTGTATTTAAGTCGGCGATGTCAAGCAAATAAATCCAACGTTGTCATAACGTTGGGTTTTAAACTTAGGAGTTTTTTCGTCGTTTTAACGTCTTATTAACGTTGGTTTTACTAACATTATTTCAGACTTATTTGCCAAAATTAATTTCTTTAAAGCTATAAAATTCAACGAACCCACGTGAAATAAATATAGTTTAAGTTTGTATTTAAAATTTGCCGAATGTGTGACCACTACTAAAACTCAAATATACGCCATTTTAGTTCACAAAGGTACAAATTTTCTTTGTCACATGTTTTAAATTAAAGTATAAAGCTGAAAAGTTATTAAAAGTGTAACGTTAAAAGTTTCAAGCCTAAAATTTAAAAAAAGTCTTATATGAGAAAAAGGCGAAATAGAAACCAATTATTAAATAATCTGCTAGATGAAGAGCTCGAAAAGACATCCGATAAAGTCACCAAAAATTACCAAAAATTGTTGATGATTTTGTGAACAGACCATTTAAATTAAGCAAACCTAGTATAGTAACAGCAGATAATGCAGATAATAAACAGCAGATAATATTTTCTCAAACAGTTATACCTTGTGCAGAATATTCTGTCAGTCTTGTAAACAATGTTACATACGCAAAATGAAGGTGTAACAAATAATTTTCCTGCACAAGAAATATATGCAATACCTGAAGAAGATAAAGCTTTATTTAATACATCTCTAGTACAAGAAATAGCATTATGGGCAACTCGAAACAGATCCACACGAGTTTCACTTAATGAGCTTTTGAGTATTTTTAGAAAAAATGGTCATGAAAAAGAACTTCCTAAAGATGCTAGAAGTCTTTTACATAAACCTCGCACTGTAAATGTTTTGCAAACATGCGGTGGCGAATATGTTTATTTAGGATTATTAAAAGGTATAAAGTAAACATTATTTGAGAACAAACATGTCCATTAATATAGCTCCTGAGGTAAATATTGATGGTATCCCTTTGTTTAAAAGTAATAGTGTGCATCTTTGGTCTATTCTTTGTAAATTCGAGTGTAGTAGACCTTTTATTGTTGCTGTTTTTTGTGGTGATATAAAACCAAGCAGTGCTGCTAATTACTTGAAACAATTTCTTGATGAATATAATGATTTACATGAAATTGGATTTCAATATAATCAAATAAATTATACAGTTTCCTTGAGATATTTTTGTTGTTTTGCTCCAGTAAG